>JAYMTQ010003393.1:0-10313 GCA_036897385.1 Geranium incanum
CGGGGCGGGTTAATCGGGTACCCGTCGGGTTCGGGTTTTTTTTGCCATCCCTACACTAAAGTGTAATTATCCCCGCATACAATGATAGAAGAATTTGTATTGCTATTGAAATTATCACTCATGAAAAAAAAAACATCTTACAATTCTATTGGCTCGATAGTATAAAAAGGTCCGAACCAAATTGTTGAAATATAACAGTCTCACACGCTGCATGTAACCCGATTTAAAAATGCTACACAAATCAACACAAAAGAAACCCCAACTATGAGATACAGGAGCTGATTGAATTGTGACATAAGAGAAAGAATACATGATTCTTACATTTAACCACAGTTATGGAAGAGACACCCTCAGCTATGTGCTACTCTGTACAGTGATTTTGCCACCATGGGCAATTCAGATAAAATAGCTATATATATATAGAGGACCACCAGTTGGTTTTTGGGGGAACAAAAGCAATCAAGGGCATCAATATAACCCTAAACCAAAGGCTTAATTCAATCAACAAATACAAGGCTCATCTAAATTCTATGGTTTGGGACATTCTACGGGGCGCTGTCACCTCTCGAGCTAAGAAAGTCTGTTGAAACTAACGAAAACCTATGTCCTCTTCCTGTACACTTTTTAGAATGTGATGTGATTCCTTTCCATTTTGTTTGTTTCAGTATGGAGAATCAGTTGTAAATTGCACCTTATTACAATCATCTTCTCGGAGGCTTGTGCTGATACAGAGGTGGTCTACCAGCCGGCTTGTGTGATGGTTCAGGTACCTCTTTCTGTGTGGGCAGGAGGTTGAGAAAGCTTCCCTGAACAGGCTCGTCGCAAGGATCCGGAGCATCTGCAAGGACAACAAATAGAGATTTGAGACATGCGGAGTCAATCCCGTTCAAAACCCGCTTCAATCCACATGGTGAACATACCGAATAAAGACTTGATAGATGGTCTCTTTGGCTTATTGGTTTTCTTTTTTAGTTCGGCTGCATGTGCACATGAAGAGTCGGTCAAGTTAGGGCAGCGATAAGGAATGAACAATCAGGTTTTATTGTTTTAAATATGGACAGAGCAGAAAACTATCGCTAAATCATTCATGGCTTAGCCACATTCTCGTATGTGCCAGTAAATCCACGACCATAACACTCATGATATGTTGGATAGCTAGTGTACACAATAATAAAACTAAAGGTGGGCACTGACCAATGCCAGATATATCATGCTCATTGACAATCTCATAATTCTTGTATGTGTAGCCAACAAAATTCACATCCTTAGACGGAAGCATCTGCAAAAGGAAAGTCAAGAAATGAATCAGTTATTACAGGATATAGGAAGAAACAATTTAGCCTAAACAGAAGCCGTATGGTACTTAAATGCAGTCACAAATTTGACATGAGCACGCCAATGTATTTGAAAGTTCAACAGATGGATGGGAAGCATGGCAGTGGCATAAGGGTCAAACTCTCTGTCGTAATGAAACTAAATCTAACATCAAAACACTGATCAAATGCACATTTTAGACATACCTTCCTCCATGGACCTGATTTTGATGAAGTCTGGGCTGAATCCCCCACCTAAACACAAGAATGAAAGTAGATAAGGGTGTTGCAGAGGTAAGAGTAAATCAAGAAAACTGCAAGGAACTATCTGCCCAAATTGAGAAGGTACACACTGCCGAATATTTACACATAAGTCTAGCCCCTGAAAGTAGAATTAGATGAAAAGGGAAAATTTTTGAGGTAACTATTTCCGTTAATTGAATTTCATAAAACATCCCTCACGTGGTTATAGACAGTTATACTTGGGGCCTATTTCGATTTGGATTGGCCAAATGCTTTTGAGATTTCAATTAACAATTATTTAAGTTACAAAACAAGTGTGTTTCATAATTAAGGGCTAGAATATTGAATTATGACTAGCAGAAGCCGACAAAAACCATATTTGTCTTTGCTCTCACAGTTCTCCCGATTAAAGGGCTCAAGGAACACACTTATCAGTCCATATTGGGTTAATTTACAACAGAAATATATAAGGGTTTTAAGTAATGGTAACCAAGGATTTATTTGAAGTTGAGGATGACAATATATCTTTAATAAGCAAAAGAGCACGCATTCACTGTAGAGATATAACATTTTTTACTTGCAATGCGCTAGCATTCGACACTTTCCAGATTGTGAATTCTGAATATCCAGAAGAAATATCTCATCCCCATAAAACCTTTTACACCAAAAAACGTAAGAAATTATATATATTTGGGGATCTGATTTGTGAACTCCTGCACACTTAGAAATCTATTTTTTCTGCCCATAGTGGTATTTCCTATCAGTTACTGAGCAAAAAGTAAAGGAAAGAAAAATTTTAACAGCAAAAATCATGCGTAGGACAGTGGTCATTGCTCACCTCTTCAAACTTCTCAAAGTTCTGAGTATCCAAATCATCATCAACCTCAGGTAGAAAAGCAGCTTCCATCTGATACAATGTGTCCCATTGAACACCTTTAAACCATGGATGGGCCTGATATAAGAAGCATACCGAGTCAGCTACCTATCTCCAGATATAAGTATCAGCAATACAAACAAGGGATAATTCAAGTAGCTGACTTTAATCTCATGAGGTCCATTAGTTCCAAGCCTTCGCTCAACATTGCAAAGAAGTTTGGAAATCAGATCTTTTGCCTCAACAGATAGTTTTGCTTCTTCAGGGAATTTCAAGTGTGTTCTCCAGTTTACAATCTGCAAAGAATATACTGACCATTTGTATGATAATAATACACAAATTAGATATTATCAGGAATATGTTTATGTGCCACAACACAAGGACATGTAATAATTCTTATAATAAGATTATCCACCAGAGGCCCAATTTGGTACTAATACACAAACTAGATAATAGGATAATATGTGGGAAATGAACAAACAAGACCTCACATGCATAAATCATAATTTGAAGATCAACATTGGTTTCCACTTCGGAAGAGACTTTTATAAAACTTAATTGTTTTTCAATTATATCTATAAGCTTCCTTAGGATTCATATGCATTATCATACTAT
Source organism: Geranium incanum (assembly GCA_036897385.1). Lineage (NCBI taxonomy): Eukaryota > Viridiplantae > Streptophyta > Magnoliopsida > Geraniales > Geraniaceae > Geranium > Geranium incanum. The sequence continues at coordinate 3,046 of JAYMTQ010003393.1, forward strand.
GAATAATACTATATCATGAAGAATTACCTTCCTGCATGTTGACATCGGTTCGTCGGAATAAAAAGGGGGATATCCCACCAGCATCTCATACATGATAGCCCCAAGAGACCACCTACAGGAGTAATTTGTTTAGGGATTGACAAGATAGAACGTGTTGTGCAAGACAAAATGAACTAACCAGTCACACTCCATTCCATATCCTTTCTTCAGCAATACTTCTGGAGCAATGTAGTCAGGAGTTCCAACAGTTGAATATGCCTGAATAGCATGTAGAAATTATATACATATAGACCATAAAATACGACAGACTGCACAAAATCCATATCCAAAAACCAAAAGGGTGGCAATTGACTGGGAATGATATTTACATGCTATAAGCAAATTTATTTGTCAGGTATTCATCTTAGCATATTAACCAATCCGACCATGTAAAATTATCAACAGCCTTAAAAATACTGGTTGGGGCTCAGGTGCACGATTCTTTCATTTCCAATCCGTTTCTATACTCCACCCAACAGCGCCTTAAAGCTAATTGAAACCTGAAAGGTTACACTTCACCATTCTTCTCTATCCAAAATAATACTAATATTATTCTTGAAGCATTATTACACATGTTATTTAGGCCACCCTTCACTGTTTCCTCAGCCACTAACACTCTTCAAATACTAACCATTGAAGCAACAGCTGCTGTTCCCTCAACACCATTAAAACTAGCAGTGTCTAAGGACTCCGCTTTATGTCTCCTCACACTAGAACCAACAAACTCCCCACATTTACTCTCGTGTGTGGAAATATTTTGAAAGGTGAACCTCATTGATCATATAGGTCCATGCCAATATACAACAAGGCATCCCAACTTCGCTACTTTTATCTACAGCTTGCTCATCTCATCCTTTTACTGATAACACCCCCTTAACCCTTCACAAATATAACCAAAACCACATGATAAAGGCTTACCAACATTCGCCTGTTCTTTTGCCAGTGTAATAACTGTTCTTGCTGTGTCCGGCTATGCGCAGAAGGCAATTTAGGATGCTTAGAATTTGATTCCATTCCATGGTCATTCTCAATGAGATTAGGAAAATTATTACTGTGTAAAGGTTTGCACAATCCAAAATCTGAGAGCTTCATATGGCCATAACGGTCAAGTAATAAATTGTCAGGCTTGATATCCCTACAAAGAAAAATGTCTCCATCAGCACATGGATACATTATCAAGGTATTATCATTGACAAAAAAGCATTTTTCTTATAAAAAATGAATGAATAAAAAGATACGGATGCCAATGGTTAAACCTAAATGCACTGAGATTGGAATCCCGTAGAACAAGTATAATCTCCAAAAATCTTATACAGAGATAATTATCGCCTTATATACATATTTGTAACAGAAACCAAACAAGGGCACTCCTTTGTTGACAAATTTATGGTAAGTGGAAGATAGAACAAACAGTCAGAGATAGAAGCAAACAGCATAATCATACCCATTGAAAAGAAATGGTGCACACTGACACACATCGATAAGTACCACTGACATGCTAATGATATGCCAACTTGTGTGTATAATAATATAATCTACTTAGCTCTAACAAATGTTTAGACATATTACATAAGGAGGGAAAATGAATGACTAGAGAACCTGTGGATATAATTGTGCTTGTGGATAGACTCAATTGCCAGGACAGTCTCTCCAACATAAAATCTAGCCTCATCCTCAGTCAAGGTATCCTTGCGCATCAGTAATGTCATCATATCACCCCCAGGAAGATACTCCATAATGAGATACAAAAATTCATCATCTTGGAAAGAGCAATAGAGCTTCACAATGCAAGTACTGTCAACCTCAGCAAGGAGATTCCTTTCCGCCTTAACATGTTCCACCTGAGAGAGTACATAAGATTGACAGTGAGCACAAGGAGAAATAGGCAATTCCCTAAAAAAGCCAGGTATATATTTATCTGTGTAGGAGTCTGCTTTATTGTACACAAACCTCCCACTAACCCAACTCAAACCATCTTTGAGGTATTCTACACCCAGCTCCAAATGCAGGACTAAGAGTTGCATCCAGTGGATGACAAGTACGTGACAAATAATAAAAACTAAAGGATTGGCTGTAACACACACCTGGCCTCTACGAAGCATCTCAGATTTCTTGAGCTTTTTCATTGCATACACATGGCCAGTAGTTTTTTCCCTGCAAATCCTAACCTGTAGAGTGGTAACAATAAGCATCATAACGAACCAAATATTCTACAGGAGTATAGTAGTAAAAATGAACTAAGACAACAGCTTCGTAAAGGGAGCCTTCAGCATAAACATTATGGGGAGAACTTGACATAGCCAAAACTGATTGCTTTATCATGAACAATGAATTTTGGCTCACTGAGTAGGACAAGATAGTGTTTCCCTAATATGTATTTGGTTTATTGAAGAACATTTTTATGAAACTTCTCTGGCGCTGATACACGTATGTATATCCTTGAAAATTTAGATGGATTCATAATTTGACTGGAGATGCCATAAGACATGACCATCCTAATCAGGGGCCGGGAATGTAAACGGCATAACTAGCAGCAGAGCAAGATGCCAAGTTAATGTAGTTCTAGAAGTGCACATAACAACAGAAAGCAATGTTTCCATATATTAAAATGTTCATGCATACAGCTAAATGATAATGAGGAAATTAGGGCAAACATAAGGAACCTCATCCAGCGGGATGCTTGGAAGTTTTCCAAATCAATAATAAGCCCTTGCAATACTCCATGTGTTAGTTATATAGTCCTAAAACACTAAATGCAATGATATGCACAGAAACAACCACAACAGTCAAATGCCAAATATTCCAAAAGAAGAATGTCACACTAACAACAAATGTCCTATGACTTAGATAAAATGGAACAAGAATGTCACCATGTGAAAATAATGAGGAATAAGAGCTAGAACAAACCTCTCCAAAGGCACCCCTTCCTATAATTGTCAAAAGTTCAAAGTCATCAACCCCCATTTTGTGTCGTTGTATACGCATATATTCCCTCTCCTTCTTCTCTACATATTTTAAAATGTTCTCTTGGTCTTCCTCGGAAACATCAGCATCAGCTAGCTTCCTCTCCAAAACCCAACGTCTGTTTTATCATCAAAATAAGTTCAACATGCATATATGACGTTGAAAGAAAAACATAGAACAAACATAAAGATCCAATCACGAAAATTCATCAAAAAAATTATCAAGAATTAATTAGTCTCTGGACACATTTGAACAAAGGAAAATAATGCATAAAGTTCACTCAGCTAGAAGAAAATGCAAGTTTTTCTAGAGCTATACGAAACTTAATACAAAACTATTATAAAGCAAAAAAGAGCAATATCACCCTGAGAGATTATCAGCTGCCTACATAATGCTCCTGTATATACAAACACCAATCCACAATTTTTTCTGACACAATGACTTTTAAAGCCATAGAATGTGTACGTACAGCATAAAAAATAGGTTTCAGTATCTTACCTCTCCTTCCTATCTTGCAAGCTCTTCATATGAGCCTTGTAATGATTCTCAATATACTGCTTCGCAGCAGCTACCTTCTGTTTGGTGGCATCAGATGGGGCTTCATCAGTTGAAGATTTATGTGAATTGCTTACATTTTCAGTTTCTCTCATTTTCGTTTTCCCGTGATTGATTTTATCCTTCTGTTGGAATTTCTTGAACCAGCTCCTTGCAGAATCCATGTTGAGTAATACAGTAATTCCCTAATCTTGATTACAAACAGATAATCCTCCTTGCAGTTCTATTATATAAAAAACTCCGATAGAAATGGTTCACTAACTAGCATCAGATGCTGAAACACATGACAAATAACAAGCACCCAATTAAATGAGCTCATAAGAATAACAGAGATGTCAAACTATTCATCATTCAGACGTGTAGTCGAGCAAAATGTGGACAACAGTCTTAAGTTTGAAGATGCTTAGTGAAAAAATTAATGGGAAAGTGTTATCAATTATCACCTATGTTGTTGGTTCAGAAGCAAACACTACTTTGGATTATAATCTCATTTCCATTGTTCTCGACTATTGATGCAAATAAGGCATGACAGTAAATTTGGTTAACAAATCCAAGACTGAAAAAGAAACACACAGAAAGGCAGAGCATGACTATTGAAAAAAGATCATTTTTTCAAGGGAATACACATCCAATTACCCGGATAATCACTCAACAAAAAACAATTATTGAATAACTTCACTCAGCTTCAAACTCAGTCAAAAAAGAAAAATAAAGCACAGGAGAATGCTACCTAATTTAAGGAAATTCTGTTAAAATGTGGATCGGAAATTGAACTATTTGTTCCTTTTAGCAGTGGATAATCCAGAAAGTGGTCCACCAATTGGAAAATTTAGAACTTTTCCATAACCTACAAGATAAGCTAAGCTACTACAGCACTCAAAGGTTCCGTCTTCCTCTTATCTGGTAATGAGGGTTGACTAAGAATTCATATTCCACTTTTACAACTTTCTCGGCAGCCAAACAGATGATGAATAAATAAATAAACGCACACAATATTCGATTCCCCCAGAAATCAAAGTAACAAAGATAATCACAGAAGCGTAACAAAAAAGAGACCCAATCACCTGAAATCATCGGCCGAACAGCTCGAATTGGAAGCGAAAATCACACAGATTCAATTTCCCAGAACAAGACTGATTGAACCAAAACCTTGACCAGAGATCGCATCAAAAGGACCAAAACGTCACCGTTTAGACTCTCCCGGACTCATCATCGGTGAACCAGAGCAAGCTTCTCTGCTACTTCGCTCGACTCACAGGAAAAGAAGAAGAAAAACACGATAAATGCTTTGTTTATTCGACGGACGATAAGGCCCCTTGGGCTGACGCGGTGAGGCGAAAAGGGGAGGGGTATTTTGGAGAAAGTGGCGTCGTTAATGGTGATTAAATGTCGTGCAAGTTACGGTGGGCGCAGGAGGGGAGTTGCAGTTGCGTTAAGGCGGTCCCCGTTAACCGGTGATAGTAAGTGGGGTTGAAAGGCACGAGAAGGGCGCGGGACGGGCAGGTGGCAGTTAAGAAGGCCGAAACCGGCAAACGTGGAAGCACGTAGGTTGTGCATAAAGGCGAGGGAATCGTGTTTACGCGTTTTCGAGGGGTCTGAGCATCGTCACCGTCCACGTGTTCCCCAGAGGCTATCTAATGGATGATGACGTGGACACTAGAGTTTTGAATCGACCCAGATCTGTTTCAACTATGAACTGATGCGCACTAGAGTGTTAAAAGGATGAATTTAAAATTTTGTAAATAATGTAACTCGCAAAAATTATGAGTAATTGCATGTAAGTATATTTGGCAAGACTTGTTTTTCATTTGAGTATGTTAATTTGTTTTTAAATTTAAGAAGTCACTTAAACGGAATCAATTATCACTGTTCTATAATTTGTAACAGATTTATGTTAAATAACGATTTTGTCCCTCATTCTTCTTCAATCCCATCTCTCCATTGTTTTTAGACCGACCTTATGCTACTTTACCAGCGCGATTGGGAGTTGCTCTGGTCAGATTCGATAGTAAAGACGCTTATTGAGGAGGATTCAGTGAATTTTTGACCGTTTTTGGGAGTTTTCCAAAGGGCCCATGTTTTTTTTCAACCATCTTCTCCTGCGACACTCTGGTAAGCTTTTGTCCATCTTTCGGCGCCGTTCTCAGCATTTTTTTCAACCGAATCAGGATCCAGTGTTCGACCTTTTAGATCATCAAACCAAATTATATATTTGTATGATATTTCTTAATTTTGATCTACTCTGCATGCATTATTTTGATCTACTCTGCATACATAATACGTCTCTAATTAACTTGGTTTTGCTCAATCCTAATTATTGAAAATAAATGTAACATCAACATCCTCAATTTGTGTTGAAGTCAAAGAACAAATGTAACAAAACTTTCAACTATCACTTAAATTCAGAATATCTCAAAAGGCTTAGCTGAATTCAAAAGCAGTAATGTCTTTCAATTCATTACTGAAAAAGCCTGAAAACATGTAATATTTTTTTTATAATTATAAGTGATGTGAAAGTAATATCATTAATATTAAAGGAAAATGACAGTAACTGCACCTAACCATACATGTTTTTCACTTCCATACTTTAACCATGTTCTTCTTTTTTTTAGTATCCTAACCATGAGTATTGGACAAATGTTAACATTCCGTTAGAATTAAATGGAAAAAACGAGTCGCATGTGTACACGTGATAACTAACATACCTAAACTACACTTGGTTAAAAACGAAAATAAACCCAAAAATCAAAGAAATATGTCTTCTCCGGCAAACTCCAATGTCTTCTAGACGGCGACGGTGGATTACGGTGGATTCGCTCCAGTCATCTGAAATTTTGGATTGACTTATTGTTTGATTACTTGAAATGAATTTAGTTTTTAGATTCATTGTACCGTGTGGTTCATGGATTTGATGCAATTTAGGATGGTTGAGTGTTCTTATATAAAAATGAATAGTTTGGTTATTGAGTATATGGAGCGAATTTTAATAAGATCCTTAACCACCGGATCAACTCATGGTGGTTGTACTTTAAAAAATAGTTTAATATACAATAGATATTTTACATTTTAAAATGGATAATTGAGTAATTGTACATTTCCATTATTAACCCTCGTATTTTCTTTTCCATTCATTTTTAGATATACGTATATTTAGGAGCTCTACAATTATTCAGTCATTTATGATGAATTCCTTTGCAATTCGACACCGTCGGTCCATGTCTGGCAATCTATTACTATGTGAACTAACACACAAAGTAATGTGAACGGATAGAAAAAATGATGTAAGATAATACACAAATTGATAAAATGCATGACACGAAGTGATGTGAACAAATATAATGTAAGTTAGTACATAACATAAAATGATGAAAAACGGTACATAAAATAATATAAGCTCAAAACTCATTCACTATTTGGTTGTTTGGTTCATATTCATCAATTTATCAATAAATAGCTTCATTGAACTGCATAGTTTTGAAGTTAGCTCGAAATTAGTTCTAAGCAGTGTTATGGATATTGACAGATATTGTCGATATCACGGTGACATGGCAAACATTGGCCGAAAATTTTCAAATTAATTCTAGTTTAATTCGGTTTAAATCAATTAAATACAGTCTAATTCGATTTAAATCAATTAATTCCGGTCTAATTTAATTAATTTTGGTCTAATCCGATTGGTTTCATTCCAACACACTTAATTCAGTTTGACA
>JAYMTQ010003394.1:0-10313 GCA_036897385.1 Geranium incanum
TATGAAAAAGTCCATTAGTACATGAAGAGGTTTTGTTACCAAAATATGTAGTGTATTATATAGAGATTCTTTGCAAAATTGTAAAAAGAACTTGGAATTGTATACAATACTAAATGGTGAAAGCTAATTTCAAAATTCTAAATATATATTTTAAATTTTACCTTTCTTTTAGTGAAGTTGTACTAAGTATTCAAAAAATTATGAAGTAAACTGTGAGTTCTTAAAAATTTCCCTAAAATTTATGAAGCTCTTAAAGTTAATTTCAATATATTTTAAGCACCCTGAAAATTTAACAATGCTCAAAGCTCCCTAGATCCTAAACCTAGAAACACTTGGTTCTCAAAATTCCAACCACACACGTTACATGAATATTATAATACCCCACCATAAATAGAATCAAGATTAAAAAATAGAGCAAAGACATTAGATTAAATAAAAGTATTATGTTCTACTATACAATTGATGAGAACAGAATTCTACTAATGGATAATGCAATAATGGGAGTGAGCAGTTTTGGCTCTACAGGACAGCCTCGTACCTATAAGTCACATGTTTCGCGATTATCACCAGTAATTGAATTAATTGTAGCTGCTAGATCTAGAAGATGCTCAGAGAATCCATCTGAATAGTATAAAATTAGCAAGTGGAATCAATCATCTTGCCTTAATCCCATTATAGTTCAATTAAAGATAATTTTTGGGGAAGTAGGTACGATAATTGACAAAATAATGGAACGTTTTTTGGGGACTCGCTTGATGCATCGATTAAAATTTTTGTACAAAAAAAAGTAACAAACATGTCCCTTTAAGTAGAGTAATTCTTAATGTGAGAATTGATAGCTTACTGTTTTTAGGAATCGGGAATGTTAACGAGACGGTTTGAGGGCAAGATTTTTCTGTCCTGGTCCTCATTTAATTTCCGTACTTCATTTCCACTTCTTCTTTTTAATTTTCACACCCACGTCCGTAGGTGAATCTAAATTTTTTTAAAATGCTGTGTGGCATAGTGGTCCACTGTGTGCTCTCCCGAGTCACGACAACTACTCATTCGGGATATGAGCTTAGGAATAGAGTTGGGTTAGGCCTACGGGCTTATAAATAGGGTAGATTGGATTCTTAAAAACAAAAATAAAAATGTGACGAGACGGCTAGACCTCTAATACCATGTTAAATTGTTGATTGTGTTGAATGCACTAATGATTTTTTTCAAAAATATTGTAATTTATGAAATTATTGAATTATTTAGATAAATATGTTATTGTTTAAACTATTTAGAAAAATAAATTTGGATACGCAAAAAACACATATTCAAAAGTCTGCCTAATAAGTCATGTAAGGCCGATACTATTGTTCTTATTTTAAATGTACAAATACATTTATATAATTACATTACTTAGGCATATTAATTTATACGGATATGAATGTATTTAAAAATAAAAATACTATTTTCATCCCTCATTTTCAAAAATAAAATTAGACATACAATACTGAATTAATATACTCCATGGTTAATTTGTATCTTTTTGTTTAATTTTTTGGAGACCCTATACAATATTGAATATAGTCCATCAAAATGTGTGGCCATGTCAAGGAGAGAGAGAGAGAGAGAGAGAGATGGGTTAGATATGGGTTGAAGATGTGTAGAAAGAAGGTAGGTCTAAAATGGGTGGTGGCACCACTTGACCTCAACAAATCATCTTTGCGTGGACTCTGGTTACATCCAGTCCCCTCCGTACCAACCACGCCGTGTGCTCTCCATACCTCTTGCCCTCCAAACTTATTTACATACAGAAATGGCACAAGCATGTCCAATGCTATCATATTTTTACAAGATGGTGCTGTGAACTTTTAATTTTTTGCGTAAAATGTGTGTAAGTAACAAAATTACCCTTAATTCACCAATTGGATTATTGGAGTTGTCGTATTATTAGTCTATGATTTCTCTTTTTAACCATAGGAATTCTGGCAGAAGCGGTATGGGCTAACGAGGGATGAGGTTCATATTAAAATTGGGATCCCAAGGAAACTTGGGCATTTATGTGTGATGTTAACTAATTTGTTATCAAATATTTCTTGGTGGTAGGGTTTTAAATCTGATTTACATGAAAATATTGACCTACTAAATTGATATAATTAAAAGTATGTAGTAATGAAAAGAGAAACGTACATAATACATCGTAATAAACTATTATTACCCTGAAACAAACATTAAACATTAACACGTTCTCATTGGTTCATAAAAAATTACCTTAATTTACCATTATTATTACTTGGCATATTGAACTGGTCCAATTTTGTTACCTCATTAAAAGTGTACACGTGTTAGGTTATCATAATCATTCCAATCACCTGTTATATACTCTATTTTCATCATTGTCTCCAAACCCTCTCCACACAAATTTCCTACGAGGTTGAGCTTTAGGCTGTTTAAATCATCCCTAAACCCTCACTACATAATTATGCTAGGGAGTTGAGTAGCATGTTTTTCTATCATTTACTACATAAACAATATATTTTTAAAAATGGTTGAGAAATAATATACTTTTAATGTTTTCAACTTTTCCATACATGTACATTTCAACATTTAATAAGAATTTAAGCTCCAGAAGTAGTTTTTTCATAATAAACTGAAACTATCCCAATAAAAAAATCTAAACTTTGAAATTTGGGACGAGCCTATAAATCTCCACATGCTACGTGATCAAGTCATAACCAAATTCTTAGTGTATTTGATCCGATGGAGCCTCTGCACTGTTTAGGCCTATTTGCGGCCTTTACACTGATCCTCTACAAAATATTATACCTAAACAAGGGTCAACAATACAAGAACCTCCCTCCAAGCCCTCCAAGCCTACCCATAATAGGCCATTTCTACCTCCTCAAGGGCAATCCCCTCACACAAGCTCTTCTCTCCATCTCCAACCACTACGGCCCCACCCTCTTCCTCCGGTTCGGGTTCCGCCGAGTCCTCGTCGTCTCCACCCCCTCCGCCGTGGAAGAATGCTTCACCAGGAACGACGTCGTTTTCGCCAACCGCCCCTGCTTTTTTACCTGGAGCAAGCTGGAGTACGACGGCACTGGCCTGGGATCCTCTCCCTATGGCCAGCACTGGCGCAACCTCCGCCGCTTCGCTGTCACCGAGGTCTTCTCCTCTGCGCGGATGCAGATGACATCTGACGTCCGCGCGGAGGAGATCATGCTCCTGGTCAAAGAACTGGCCAGAGGCTCCCCCAAGAAAGTGGAGGTGAACTCGTTCTCGTACACGCTAAGTTTTAATATCATGACGAGGTTGTTCGCCGGATACAGGTAAGGATAAAATATACACGATAGAAATTGTCCTCTAACTGCAATTAGGTACACATGTCAAACTCACTTTCTGCACATAAGTATACATAACAACATTTTTTTTCTCGTCAGCCTATCCAAAATTCATATTTACATATCAATACACCGACACAATAAATTTCCCGAGCTCCCGAAAATTTGCCTATAGGTGAGCTGGAAAGATAAAAAGAAAAGTTATGTATACTTATGTGCAAAACGTGTTTGATTATGTGTATCCAGCTGCAATTATCTTTATTTTTGAAATTATACGTAGCTGAGTGAGTTTGGTAGTGATTTTTTGCATTAGTGCCCATATTCTTAATTTCCTTGATAAAACATTCTTTGTGTTGTCGTCATTATTATGCATATATAATTTGTACAGGTATGGCAAGTCCGTGCCTCGTACGACCAGAAACCGTACCGCAGGCTCATGATGCAAACCTGGGGAGCCAAAGTACACCCATCCCCATCGGACATAACCGAAACCGGCCGAAACATCCTCAAAACCGACCCGTCGAGCCCCGGGAGTCTAGGCATAGCCATTTCCGAAGCAGTGGAAGTCGCGGCAATGAACCGTGACACCAAGTACTGCCTCGGGAGCGTCCTAAACCACGTCTTGCTGCACCAGACCGTCATAGGCGAGGAGTGCATAGACCAGATGGAGGCGTACGGGGAGACCCCGGACGTGATCATAGGGTGCACCGGCGGGGGGTCGAATTTCGCGGGCCTCAGCTTCCCGTTCATTCGGGAGAAGCTGAGGGGGAGGATGAATCCGGTGATCAGGGCGGTGGAGCCCGCGGCGTGCCCGTCCTTGACCAAGGGGGTGTATGCGTATGATTTCGGGGACATGGTGGGGATGACCCCGTTGATGAAGATGCATACTCTCGGGCATGACTTCATTCCCGATCCCATTCATGCCGGTAAGACATGCCTAACTATCGGAATTTCACACTTGAGTCAAAGTCACACAGCACGAAGTGAAAAAAAAGTTTATATATACATTATGGTCAAGATTCTCTGTATTAGTTTTTTGGGTCAAGAGTCGACTCTAATGTATATGTGAACTTTCTCGTAAAAGAATAATCCTCCTTGGTTAAGGCCCTACACTACGTTCATATTTTCTACCATTCGACCTGATGTTTCGATGGGCTTACGAAATTCAGTGATAGTCTAATAACACTTTCATAGTTTTTTTTTAACTTTAGAGAAAAACTCGTATTGCATATGACCTTTATGGGTTTTCTTGCAGGAGGATTGCGTTACCATGGCATGGCGCCGCTAATCTCACACGTCTACGAATTAGGCTACATGGAAGCAATATCAATTCCTCAAACCGAATGCTTTAGAGGTACCGTGTTTTAAAAATTTTCGATTTGTAAAAGTTAATTCATGATTAATCTTCCTGATTCAATTTATTTTTGATTAATTTACACTAACTCTTATTACTCTCAAAAGGCACTCTTTGTTCGACTAGTGTCTAACGTTTTTAGACTACTAAATATATGCACTTAGATTGTTTGAGTTTTGTGTTCGTAGGGGCGATACAATTTGCTAGGATGGAAGGGATAATTCCAGCCCCCGAGCCGACTCATGCGATCGCCGCGACGATAAGGGAAGCGTTGCATTGCAAAGAGACGGGAGAGGCTAAGGTTATACTTATGGCGATGTGCGGGCACGGCCATTTTGATCTTCCGTCGTATGAGAAGTATTTGCAGGGGAAAATGGTGGACTTGGACTTCCCCGAGGAGAGAGTGCGAGACTCACTCGCTAAAGTTCCCAAGTTTTAGCTTTGGGAGACCCAATGAATGTGGTGCCTAATTATCTTGGTTCAATATAATGTAATAGGAGAACACGTTAGAATATAAAACTATAACGAACGTTCAACGTTGTCGAAAGGTTTCGAATCGAGAATCAAACAGTACTCAAAAAGTTAAGAACCGTGAATAATATTCGATATTGGTTATAATTTTGAAACACCAATTCAATTGCGATGATTAAAGTAGAAATAATCGAATCGGAAGTTATTTGAAGCTTAATTTTCGTTTTTATTCCTATTTTTAATACTTGCAAACTTAAACTCTTGATTGGGTTTATAATTTTTCGACTTTAAACATATGCTTATAACTATAATAATCTATAACTTAATACTGCTTGAAATAAAATTGTGTAATCAATGGGACTAATTTGGCCCATAAAACATGTTCAAAATAAAGATCAAAAGCCAATTAATCCAGTCCAGCTAGAATAAAAAAATCTCTTGTGATTAGGCCCCAATTCTACAATACTGATCGATTTTGTTAGATCAACCAGTCGATTTTTCAGTGATTAGTCGGGTCAAGTGGGATGAATCGGGCCTAATCTCTTGCATTCACACCAATCGTAAAATTCAACCCAATTTATAATCATAGAACCTCCTCACAAACAACAATACAATATCTATGAATACCACACTACACTCAAACAACAATTTTAATAACAAAAAAAAAACTAATAAAATCAATTACTACTCATCTTCACCTAAACCTCATCTTCCTCTCACTAGCTTTCCCTTCCCTGTACGACCTCCTCCCCTCCATCTTCAACATCTGCAGCAGGAAGTCGCTCCAGGTGTCGATCGGCCCGGGCAGGCACCAATGCACACAATCATTATACAGCGTCACATTCTCCCCCGGCCAGTGCCCGTACCTGCTCGGGTGCCCGTCGGGCCTCATCAGCATCGCCATCGTCGTGTCCATCAGCCGATACCTCACCCCCTTCCCCCTCTCCCTCCCTTCCCTCTCCGCCGCCCGAAACTCCTCCAATTGAATCATATAAAACTCCAGGTCAATCCCCTCCATAACGGTCACATTCGCCGCCAGTGGCTTGCGCCGCACGCAATCCCCCCCTTCGTTCCACAACCCGTTCTCGAAATGTGACGGCGCGAAGGTTCGGAGAATGACGGTGCCTTTGAAGTCGGGGAGGTTGTTGATGGCCCTGAAGGCGGTGCGGAAGGCGTGGCGATAGCCGAAGAACTTGTTGAGGTCGGTGACGTTGGGGAGGTTGCAGAAGTGGCAACCGACCAGGCGGTGGAGGCGGTCGTAGTAGAGCATGGGGCGGTAGAACCAGTGGCCGGCGTTGAGGACGACGTGGTCGAAGGAGGAGATGTGGCGGGACCACCGCGGGTCGGGGGCGTCCAGGTGGAGGGAGAAGAGGCCGGTCCTCGTGGGGCCCGACGGGTCGGCCAGGTCGGTTTCGACCAGGTGAGGGGACCAGAAGGTGGCCAGGGTGAAGTTGTGGGTCTTGTACCTCCATATCTTGAAGTTCTCGTCGGGGGAGGTCGACTCGTCCACCGGGTACTCCACCTGAAAAAACAGAAGTATTACCATTAGGCAAGGTTAGGGAAATCGGATCGCGGAAATATATGGCAAATTAGACTGGAATCAATTTAAATTTTGTTGGGTTAACCGGGTTTGACCTGTATTTTCGCCCGATATTGGCTGTTTCGTCGCGTAAAACTTGCAAAAACCGATATATCGACTGGTCGCGAGGATATTCATAACACCACCATTAGGGGTGGACACTTTGGAACCGGAACCAGAAACCAAATCGTACATGAAATCTACAAATCATAACTGTGGTTGATGGTTAAGTTTTGGTTCAGTCCAGTTCTCAAAACTCAGAACCGTCGATTATTCATTATGAGCCGAACAGTTTTGTGACACCGTGTGTCTGCCTCTCGTCCACCCGCAAATAATATTTATTTTTTATCGTTATTTTTTTTGCAGACTTTATGTTTCGATTGCGTTCTGAAAGGATTAGAATCGAACTGGCCAGAAACGAACTCATATCTAAACCGTTTCTCGTATAGTGGTTCTGAGTTTACACATTAAAGCAATATGAGGTAAAAAAACTAGAAGTGAACTTTTTGATTTTCCTCGTCTCCGACTAAGAAAAGGGAGAATCAGACCAACTCATAGGAATGATGGAGAGGAAGTAGAGTTACACCAAGTTGGGCTTGTCGGAGAAGTAACCCGAGTTTTAGTTCTAAATAAATTCTTCTAAATCCGAAGTCTCACGACCAAAAACCAATGCACTGCCAGGAAAGAAGGATTATGGTTTATCGGTAAAAAGAAAAGTTGACGACGACTTGCTAGGAGAGCGGAGGTGGGGATGGTCGACACGAAAAGAGGAAAACCAATAAACTCAAGTTGAAACATATAGTTTTAAACTCTTACTTTTGATTCAAGTGTCAATTTCTTCATTTTAAAAATAAATTTACCGATTTTTTTCAAAAAAATGATAAATTGACAATTCCCTTTTGCAACAAAAATATGCATGCGCGTATGATGGTTGAAAAATATGCAACAAATTAAAAGTCAAGTTCGTTACTTCTTTACCCTAATTATGATAGTTGAAAAATACTAAGATATAGATATATATATGATACATGTATACTACACTATTATTAGAACTTAGAAGATGATTAATCGATGGGGCAGATAGGTTTTTAAATTTGTGATATAACCAAAACACATGTGCCTATGCATAATTAGCCATAGCCAATAATTAAAAAAATCATTATCGATCTGGGTCCTTAATTATTGATTAAGACGAAAATAGCAAAATAATAGAGAAAGATAGCGATGCTTATATGGCTAGCTGTCATGCTACAAAAGAAAACAAATGTTAAGAAAGATATCTTAAAATAATAGACTAGGAACGACCAAATGAGTCCAAAAAAGGGACCCATTTTCAGCTAAATAACATTAATTAATAATAAATTAATTAATTATGTGGAAGATTTAGATATAGTAGCTAAAGTAACCACCCAACACAGCACTCAAATCGTAACTACCACATTAATCTATATACTTTATAGAAGAAATAAAAATTGGTTGGCATGTCAATATTTAAATATGTGACATTGTAACCTAGAATAATTACATGATTTTCATGGGAGAGAGACGTACCAACAAAAGTCATGGGCACTTAATTTAGTGGTTACTATTAAATGGTTAGTTAAGAAGGCCTCTTTGTTATTTTCTTGAATTGAAGCTTCAAAGATGATATATTCAAAGAACATCATATCATGCGTCCTAAATTTTGAAGATTATGGAATAAATTAATTAAGGACGCGGTGGTAGCTAAATGCGGTGATTAAATTACATTATACACAATCACATTTCAAATTAATTTAACAATAACTCATATTGTTTTAAGAGATTCGAGTTTTTTTGAGTAAAACCCAAAAATATTACTAAATGTGAGCTTCGCGATCAACAATTATAGAAAGAGAAGGCGGGATAAAACTCCCGCTCAACTTTCAATCTGAGTTGTTAAGAACAAATCTAACAAACTCGTGAACTGCACTGTTACTAGATTCAAGTTTTGATATAAGATTTTAATGAGAACGAATATGAAGTGAAGTGAATAAAATATAATAAATGATTAACCAATTAATTTTGACTGTGAGTTAAAGATTCCATGACAAGTATCATATTTCAATTATTGATTAAAAATGATAAACTACTATAATCCAAATTAATTTTACCTAAACCTGAGGAGCAGGTAGTATTGGTCAAGAAACTTTGCAACTAATACCCAAACTGATTGCAAGAACTCATTTGTTAATAAAATTATAATCAAGTGTGGGCTAAAAGTATGGATGAATAGTGAATATGCATTATTGGAACAATATGTTGTGACTTTCACGTGCAAATAATATGTGTGATTTTGTCATATATATTCAACTTCTTGTTATAATAGTGCATCATGAATTGAGTATGCCATGTTAAGTCACATACTATATGGCAAATACTAAATTTTATATCTAATCTCTAAAAGCAAATTAAATATTAGCATGACTAATAAAATGGTCCTAAAACCTTCAACTTAACCAATAAGAGTCAAGTTAGTAAGACTCATTTTTACACTCCCTAAATTTTTATCCTCAATAAGTAAACTATTTTTTTTATAGAAAAACCAGGGTTATGTCAATTTTTACAAATATAAAAACGAAGACGATGTTAAAAGATATACTTATCGTGTCATGTCTTGAACAAACAGACATGGTTGATATGTCCTCACCAAAATTTATCTTTAATGATATGATAGAATAATCATATGCATTTTTGTAGAAAAATTCTCCAACTTATGTGATTAATTTCAACTATTCTCCTATTAATCCCCAATAAATTTCTTATTAGTCCTTAAAACCATATACATTGTTTAAAAAACTGGTGGCTTGTCTTATTAATTAGTCTCAATCAACCTTTTACTAATCTCTAACTAATTGACAATTCAACAAGTTATGGATTAATCATCGATCAACACTATTTTAAAAATCACCGACTTATCAGATATATTAATTCTTCGTTGATCCCCGGTTAATTTTCAAAAGGCCTTCTCTGTCCGAACAGTGCCTATCACTTTCAAAACCCAACTGAGCAGTCCTCATAAAAAAACGCTTATCCGCCCAGCCAGCGCCTATCGTTTTTAGAATACTGATCACACGACGCACGTATAATACCACGCGCGATAAATTTAAATTACGGGACATAGAGGGCAGGTAGGTATAACTTACCCACCCTGAAAAATTCATTACTAATCCCTGACTAATTCATCTTCAATCCTCAGAAGGGTTTCTCCGTCCGAAAAGTGTCTATCATTTTCAGAACACGCCCGATTGGTCCTCATGAAAACCCTATCCGCCCGACCAGCGCCTATCATTTTTCAGAATACTGATCGCACAGGACGCACGTATAATACCTCACACGGTAATAAATTTAAATTACGGGAGACAGAGGGTAGGTAGGTAGGTACAACTTACCCTAGAAAGGAGGCAGATCATGGACTGCATGTGGTTCCTCCCCACGGAGTCCCCCACAAACGCCAGAGACTTGTCCCTGACGAGCTCGAGGAACTGCGCCGGGTTGAACACCGGCAGGTCGCACCCGTTGGGCTGCCACTTCCACTTCATGAACCCGTCGTCGGGGCGGCCGTATTTCACAC
>JAYMTQ010003395.1:0-10311 GCA_036897385.1 Geranium incanum
GCCCCTACCCACAGGGCTCGTCGGCGAGCCCTCTCCCCGGAGGCGTGTCTCCTTCGCCGGCGAGAGGCTCCACCACTCCCGGGAGGAGCTTCCTCAGGAGGCCCTTCCCGCCGCCGTCGCCCGCCAAGCACATCGCCTCCTTCCTCGCCAAGCGCCTCGGGAACAAGAAGCCCAACCCGATTCCCGAGGATGGGACTGGAGTGAGTGCCCAAGGACTGGAGGAGCAACACTCGCTCGACAAAAGCTTCGGCTATGGCAAGAATTTTGGTGCCAAGTATGAATTGGGGAAGGAAGTGGGGAGAGGGCATTTTGGGCATACCTGCTCTGCCAGGGGGAAGAAGGGCGAGCTCAAGGATCAGCCTCTTGCTGTCAAGATCATTTCTAAATCAAAGGTACGATGCTATCATTTTTAACAATTAGGTTAATATACTTTATCTTTGCTTTAGATTAGCCTATCCTGTTCAATGCATGCCCTTAATTTGACCAATGAAGTTCTGTAAGAACATGATCAGAGTAACAAATTGTTTAGGGTTTTCTTGTTTTGGCTCTTTGGGCATCTGGGTTTTGAATTGATCGTGTTGCCGATTGCCTATTATTGAAGATCTAAATATAATTCATTACCGGATAAGTTAGTGAGTATTTACTATTACTGGAATTTGTAAGTTTGGCTCTAGTGACATATCCCTTTTCTTGAAGAAATATTTTATGCATTTAAACTAAAGTCCGATAGTTTTTGTCCTCACAGTTTTTGGGATTATAAGCCCAATCTAGTTTGGCAGCTTTGATGAGACATAGCTTCATAGCTGGTGATAAGTAAAACTCCTGGACTTATACCTAATAACAAAATAGTGTTGAGAAAGGGCACATTTTAGTGATTCATATATATTCCAGTTAGCAGCTTTTTATTAGGTTTTGTATGCATATTCTTGTTTGACCATTCCACTATGACTATCTCCTCTCTAGTATCAGTTGGTGTCAGACCGTTAACCATTGAATATGTGAACTTGTGCATTATTTGAAAGATAGTAGATATAAGGAATGTTTTGAAGTCATCATTGGTCCTTTGTATTGCTAGGATGTTACAAAACCTTTTATTCTCTTCACTTAAATTTTATTTAAGTAATATGTGGGAAGCATGAAAAAACTTACCATTTTGTCATCTTCAAGATAGGAGGTAAATCAGATGCATAAAATTCTTCATCAGTCTATATATGAGGGCACTATGTAGCTTTTTGTTTTCATTTTATTTTATTTTAACAAGGAAGAATACATGGAAATGATAAGCGGTTACCATTTCGTCATAGTAATAAAGGATGCAAATATGGTTCTCTATATATGTCGGAGACTATAGAGTTTACCAATTTGATGATATTCAATTCATGCATTAAAATTATAGGAAGAATCACTCCAGAAGAGGACATACCTGACAGGAATGGAAACCATTAATATCAATTTGAAATGTAAATGTTAATATATTCCTATTTACAATACTATGCATTTGATCTATTCAATACCAAAGGTCAGAATACGTGTCTCCATTTCCTTCTCGCTAATGCGGCATATTAATTAGATATCAAGTAATTATTGTGTAACTATTACACAAAAAGGAATTGAGATTGGTTTACATGTGACGCACGTACTGGTTATTGCTGTTTATTTACTATCTTACTTCAAATTAATGCATTTTGAAGGTACGCCCGAAAATTCTGAAGTAAAAATTGATTAACTTCTCTCTTCCTCCCTATTCTTCTTCTTAGGAAACTTTGAAGTCTTTTATAACTGGTGCACTTTTGTTGTAACTCGGCAAGTTATCTGAGCAATAAATAATTGATTAGAACAAGGGAGATTATTTCTTATATGCTGCTTCTGTTATCTTGAAATCTTATTTGCGATGTTATATTTTATTTGGTAACACTTACGCAATCTGTAATTAGTCAAATATTCAAATTTGGCTGAATGTAGGTTTTCGTCCATATGGCACAAAAGAGTTGATTAATGGGTATTTTGATCAGTCAATAAATACAGTAGTCTGTGTACTACTGCTTGTACTAATTTGAAATGGGAGGTGCACATTTTTGGCTTGAGATGGATGGGGGACTGCCTGCCCTGCCAGTTGGCTTATAGTTCAGTTGCCCTTATTGTCCATGGTAGTAAAGGCTTAATTTAGTATACTGAATGTTAGTATTCTTCCTAGTGTCAACAGTAACAGAAAATAGTTGGCTAAGAAAACTTGACAGCTTGATTTCAGTACTAAGAACCTTAAATTTTCTTTATTTTATTTGAATCTAAATTATCAGACCATTAATTGGGTTGTACTCGTTATTATGCCACAAAGGAAAGAGCTGTAAGACCTTCATTCAGGATAAGGATTCAAAGACAAAATCTGTCGAGAAGTTAAAGGCTTTGGAAACCTTATAACTCTGTGCATAAACTACTTATGACTAATACCTTGATATGCTAAAAATGTTGAAGTAACAATATCTGCTATGACACTCTCTGCAAAAGAAGGGGAAATGCTGCATACATAAATGAACCTTCATTAAAGCTGTTTTTGATTAATCAAACCTCAAATTATTGAACTCATGGCTGATAAAATGAAGTACTCATTGAGTAAAAAAGTAAAAATAATTCTGGATTTGGGCTGATGAACCATACAAATTACTTTGTTCTTGTTTATGCTGTTCGCTAGAAGCATATCTCAAAGATTGATGTAACTCTATATAACAATTTTGTTCGTTCACATATCTGCATTCTTATTGTGGATGGAATATTCTAACACTTAACTTTATTTATTCCTTGGTGATATTTTAGTGCACTGAAAAGCTCTACGCTATTGTGCATAACTTAGTCTTTTGATAAACGTTGGATTCTCAAAAGAGAAATAGTTATAAAACTTTGTACTTTTCCGATCGATATGTTTCCACTGTTTAAAAATGGGAGAGTAACTTGGCACATACATTGTTGAAGTAGCTAGTTTGTCATACCTTATTGAGTCTTGGCATTTGACCTTTATAATTTTCTTTTCTGATGATCATGGATAATTCAATAGTTGTTTTCTTAAGGCGAATCGGGCAGGTAGTTCATATTGTTACTATAAGATGACGGTGTCTGGCTAAGACCAAAAAGACATGTGCAAACTTGAATTTGAATGATGATGGTGTCTTGTTTTCATAAATGATTTATTGATATAGAATGACAATATCCTTTTCTTATTATATGTTTATCTCTCAGATGACGACAGCAATATCAATAGAAGATGTCCGTAGAGAAGTGAAAATACTGAAAGCATTATCAGGGCATCAGCATCTAGTCAAATTTCATGATGCGTGTGAAGATACAAATAATGTGTACATAGTCATGGAGTACGTCTCTTGTGAATAATTTGATGTAGTTAATGCATTTAATCTGACTTATGTCTTGTTCTTCAAGGAAACCGTTGTGACTGGTTGTCATGGTTGTGTGTTTGTTGAACGATGAATTGCATTTAAATTGTGTTGGTATCATAAAAAAATCGTTCCACATTTCTGAATTATCAGGTTCTGACTTTTCTTAATTAATGACTACTTACCAGATTGTGTGAAGGCGGTGAGCTTCTAGACAGAATTTTGGCAAGGTAATATCATTGTGTGTATATATACAATATCTCGTTTGTAGAAATGTGACATCACAAATTAAGAGCAACATTTTCTTCTATTTGTAGAGGAGGAAAGTACACAGAGGATGATGCAAAAGTTATAGTTATGCAAATTTTAAGTGTAGTTTCATTTTGCCATCTTCAAGGCGTTGTTCATCGAGACTTAAAACCGGAGGTGTTTGCTCTTCAGTTTTGATTGATGCCTTTTTGTTTGATTTACCTTTTGAGTTATGATGGTCAACTATAACTGATACCTTTCTCTTATTTTCTGAACAGAATTTCCTGTTCACTTCTAGAAATGAAGATGCTGATATGAAACTTATTGATTTTGGCCTTTCTGACTTTATCAGACCAGGTGATGATTTGAGACATTTCCTCTCATATTTATCAGTCCATCAATCTGTTAATAATGCTATTTTCATACAATAGATATACAAGTATTTAAGAAAACACCCCTCTGATAGGGATATGTGCCTAATATCTTTTTGGAAACTATTGCATTAAAACAAGAGGAGGTATCATCTCTTTGTTTTACTAGTCTCTGGTGATTTGTAGTTCCCTCGTAATAAAAATTGAAATAAAATGCACATTCGATAACTGATAACTTAATGTCTCACATCTGAATTATATAGAGACATTCACTAGCTTATAAAATATCTCGTGGCCTCCAACTATCAGCTTGAGCTTTTAGGTGGGGTTGGGTAGAATAAGATGCTAATGTTAGCTGGTGAAACCCTGTTCAATTACAAAGTTAGTTGAGTAAAACTACATTTCGGAGAATGGATTAGCAAGGCGAGAGATATGAATTTATAGCACAGCTAAAAGTTTCACAACCTCACAGTTCAAAGCTTAGTCTATAACTTACAAATAACACTTTTGCTGTCTCAGCAATAGTAGAGATTATCCAATTACTATGAATGCAATTTGCTGACAATGAATTGATGAATTTTTTTTTTCACCTACTATTATATCTTTTTATTGCTGATGTGTAAGCTATGAATATTACCTTGTTTCGCCTGCTTTTCTGCTGATTGTCATTTATAAGTCTCCTCATATTTCCTGCGGTTTTTTGTGGTTTAATTTTGTGCTAGAAATGTTATTGATGTTCTGAACTCTTCCCCCATTTCCTATATTAATTGGTTGACCCACCGTAGGTCACGAATCAGCAGAATAGACAAACCGATGACATATTTTCTTCTTCCCAACAAATCTTAAGAATATGCTAAGATTATCATTTGCTGACATTCCATATCCATCTATTAATTGAAAGGAACTCGCTTGTGAGTTATTTTCAAGTAGATACAAGTTTGTTGTGAAATGAGTTTTATGGCCAGTGTGTGTGATAAAAAGGACAGTGCACATTGCAATGTTTTTTGATATTATGTGCAGATTAGTAATATCATCAGATTGGCAGTATTAATCCATTGTTTTGTTTTTGGGTCCAGCACAAGAAAGTCCTCACTTCTTTTTCCCTTTTTGGTCTTCTGTGTACGGGTGCAGATGAAAGGCTTAATGACATTGTTGGAAGTGCATACTATGTTGCACCTGAAGTCCTACATAGATCTTATAGTCTGGAAGCAGATATATGGAGTATAGGAGTTATTACGTATATCTTGTTATGTGGAAGCCGGCCTTTCTGGGCAAGGACTGAATCAGGGATATTTCGATCTGTATTAAGAGCTGATCCTAACTTTGAAGATTTGCCTTGGCCTTCTGTCTCTCCAGAGGCCAAGGACTTTGTCAAAAGGCTCCTGAATAAGGATTATAGAAAGCGAATGACTGCAGTCCAAGCTTTAGGTAAGTGGTTAGTCATATTTTCCTTGTAAATTTTTTGCCGAATTTCCTGATATAAGCAAATTCATTTTACTGGAGGGAATAAAAGTTACTAACAAAAACACCTTGTTGCAGCTCACCCATGGTTGAGAAACGATATTCGCCCTATCCCATTAGATATATTGATCTATAAGTTAGTGAAGTCCTACCTTCATGCAACTCCGTTCAAACGCACAGCACTTAAGGTAACATCCTTTTGTTTCCTTTTTCCATCGTCGTCACCATTACATTTACATTTATTTTTAACTTCTGAAAGGCAATATCCGAACTTTTCACATTAGATTTTAATACTAATCATTATTGGAATAATTTCTTATCATTTATTTCCAAGGTTGATATTCTCTTCTTTATCAGAAATTTAAACATGTATCATATGGTACTCCTTGTATGAAAGCTAAAGTTGATAGAATAGATGAAAGAAAAACAAGATTTCTGACCATTAATTTCCTATTTTATTAAATATTCAGATCGGTACCTCATCTATCAAATAATCATCAATTTAGTCCTGAATTTTAAATAAGGTGATTTTGTATTGAATAATTTAAAACCATGTTAAATGGTACCAATCATTACTCAACACTTAGTTGGTATTAAGTCATTCGATGAGGCAGTAGAAATAATCCAATTTTTTTATTTTTTTACTTTTTTTATCTTAGTATAGCAAATAGTTAAAATTCTAAAAATTATATTCTAATGTTCATAACAGCGCTAACAAATAAAAAAGTGTTATTCTAATTAGTTTTCATACTATTAGATTGTCGATATTGCCCCACTCACGTACTTCAGGAGCTCCCCAGGCTTTGGAGCTTCTGGCCTCGGTCTCTAGTTAACATCCTTTGATGGCTTTCTCATTTTTTTTGATTTTGGGTTCCATGTTTTTTGCTTTCCTTTGCTGTACTTATTTGGATATACACTTCTCACTGGGCTGAATAAAAAAGCCAGCTATTTTAACTGTCGACCCATTATTGACTAGGGACCATTTTGTCATTTAAAAAAATAATTTAGGCATCCGTTTGGCTTCTTTATAGTTTAAGACAACTTTTCAGTCATCGAGAGACCAATTTAGTCATTTAGCCTTACCTTGTACATCCTGATAATATCTGGTAGGACCCTCAGCCATATTTTATGTGAGTGTGATACGTATATTTATATTCAGTACTCAGGTCCTAATGGAATAAAACTCTTACTCCTATCAATTGCCTTGTCATTACAGGCGCTCTCTAAAGCTTTGACTGACAACGAGCTTTTGTATTTTAGAGCTCAATTCCAGTTGTTGGAACCAAATAAGGATGGGCGCGTCTCTCTTGACAATTTCAAAATGGTTCATTTCTGTTTCCTTTGGTTTAAATATTGGACTAATACTGCCATCTAGTTAGAGAATAAATGTTGGAATATGAACTTGGGAACAAAATTATTTTGCAGGCTCTTGTCCGAAATGCAACCGATGCCATGAGAGAGTCAAGGGTTCTTGAAATTTTAAATGCGGTAGGTCACCCTGCCATTTTCCAAGGGATGATTGTGTACATTCACATCATCTGTTGCAAATGTCCATTGCTTCTCAATTTCTTTGTTGCTTATGTCACTGCCATATGTGGACGTTTATTTTTCACTCTCTTTTAGTTTACTTTATTATAAAGGTTGATATCTTATTCTGGTGATCCATTTTTACTTAGATGGAACCACTAGCTTATAGAAAGATGGATTTTGAAGAGTTTTGTGCAGCTGCAATCAGCGCACATCAGTTGGAGGCTCTTGAAGGTTGGGAGCAGATTGCCTCTGCTGCTTTTGACCAGTTTGAACTCGAGGGTAACAGGATAATTTCAGTTGAAGAATTGGCACAAGTAAGAAAATTTGAATTTCTTGTAGAAAAAGCTCCCCTTCTCTTCCGTGTTAGTGCTTGTCCATGCTGAGATAATCTTAAACTAGTAATTTGTTACTGTTTCATCGCAGGAGCTGAATTTGGGCCCTTCGGCATATTCTATTCTCAGAGATTGGATCCGAAATACAGATGGGAAACTGAGTCTACTCGGATATACAAAATTTTTGCATGGGGTGACGCTCCGTAGTGCAAATACAAGACACCGTTAAGTACTTAACCATTGGCATATAGTTTCTTTAAAATTCATGTCATTCAGAGATTTGTTTTCTTCATTTTTTCCTCCTCTGGGTTGGAGCAAAGGAAATTCTTTATAAATGGATTTGCAAGTCAAGGAACCAGGTATTGATGCAGGTTATTTGGAGTGAAAAATTTCTCCCTGCTCTTCCCATAGTTTTGTACACCATAAATTCCGGTTGGTTTGAGGTTAACTTGTGGGACATTTCTCTAAATTGAAAAAGAAAAAGGTGAAGGTGATTACAGTTGATTCCGACTTCTAGTATGTTGTTTATTTTCAGGGATAATGCTTTGTTATGGAATTGTTAGAAAGTGTAAATGATGAAAATTATATTCGTTTTTGGACATTTAAATGGTATTTGATATCATTGATGATGAAATTGATTGCCGTGTTTCGGGGACACGAAAGGGGCAATATTGATGTTTTACGCAGTTGTTTACGGGATAATTAACAATAACCTAGGTTCACTATGTTTTGAGGTTAGAATGATTTCAAGTGTGTCCAATCACAAACAACGGTTATATTTGAATTGGTAGCACCGTCAGTTAACTTTAATAGAAAATGGTCTTGTGATAGTTTACTCTGGGGATAACATCAAGTAGGTATACCTGAAGAAACACGATTATCACATAAATACACTTACATGAAAAAAAATTATAATGATTATGAATTATGTTTTTTTGTTGTGAAATGATGATTTTGCCTCTTCTTTAAGTAAATGATTAGGTTAACAGTTAGGGGTATATTAGTCTTTTTGCATAATTTTCTTTAATGAAAATATGGTTTTACCGTTCTCTTATTTGGACCGGGCCAGATTGGCCCGATTCGCTTTCACCGAAATGGTTCGATAAGAAGACCAGACCGGAGCAAGAACCAGATTTGGTTTTGATGAGGCACAAGCCCACTGGAGACGAGCCCGACGTCGGTGACGGAGTCCCCAACGGCTCGCCGTTGGAGATTAGCATTAGCACCGGACGAACTGCAGCGGTGGCGGACATGAAGGATCGGCGACGATGGATCTGGAGGCTCAGTGGACGAACCCACTAGTTTGAGGTGTCGCAACTACCAACTGGTTTATGGTCAGAGATGACGAACCTGGAAGTGAAGTTGTCGAGGCCGAGTGAGGAGGAGCCCCATTAGTGGACGTCGGTGCCGACGAGCATGTCGAATTGGATTGATGATCTTTTGCCAATCCCTAATACCTTCATATTTTCCCCCAATTCAACCAATCTTTAATATATATTGTTTTTCTTGTACGCGTCCCATAATTAAAACAAAGATATCAACAAAATTCCTCACATTTGACGCCAAAATAGCTGATTCAGTTGATTGATCGAGATTGGATTTGGTTTTCTTTCTGTGTTTGGTAAATTGGTATTTTTGGTTTTGCGGATTGATGAGAATGAGACTGAGATGAGAGTGATTGGATTGCGTTTTTTTTTTCTGTGTTTGGTAAATTGATATTTCTGATTTTGCGGATTGATGAGGATGAGACTGAGATTAGAGTGATTGTTGATGTGGGTTTGGAGAGACAATGAGTGGAGGTTCGTTTGGGGAGAGAGAGAGAGAGAGATTAACTTTTGAACAACTTCGTTCTCATCAGTTTTGTCCTTGTCAAGCAATAAGAGACTCTCACTGTAACGAAATACTAAATTGTCACGACATTTCTCAACCATGAAATCAGCCATTAATTTAAATCATGGTTGAAGAAGACAATGCACAAACTTGGTTGTTGCTGAGTTGGGCTTGTCACTAGCGGTAGTCAGCTTCTCCGTGAAGCCAGAGGTTGAAGAAGACCGGATCAGGGAGATTAAAAAGACAATTTAAAAAATTTTAAAATAGAGGGGCAAAATCATAATTTCACATTTTCAGTAACCGAGTTTTTAACCGTGATAATTTTTTTCATTTATCACTCTCCATTGAGTCTTGTTAGACACAATCAAAGCTCACACTTAAGGTTTTCACCCTCGTGCTACAGTAGTGTACCGGTCATAGAAAAAGTGGAAGCGTTTGTGACCCCAAAATATGAATCTCACAGGGAGGAGTAGCTAGTGGGCACCAATGTGGTGTGTCTAGTATGTGTGTCGGTCTTAAGCGATAAAATCTAGTGTTTGCTTAACTAAAATCCTAATAATGCAATCTCTTTTCTCAATCTCGTATCAATCCTCAACGTGGAATCATCAATTCCATAATTCTCAAGAGTAATTCTCAAACACAAGTTCAACAATCAAATCTCAACTCAGGTAGTAGATTCCTAAAAATCTCATGCAACAACTCAATGTCTCATCAATTTCACGAATCTTAACATTCAATTCCAAAGTCAAGACAAAGCGCACATACAAATTCTCTACACAAGTCCAAGTCTCAAATCAATTTCACTAGAAGCAGTAAATAAATAAAAGAAGAGGTACTTACCTAGATGGTGAACGCCATGGACATGGAATCTCGAAGACTTTTTCTCCACTCTTAAATCTCTAATCTCCTTGCTTCTTCAACCTTCAAATCTTCAAATCCAAACTTCTTCTATAGGCTTCAAGTTCCAATTCCTCTTTAAACTTCCTCTAGATCTTTATCCTCTATCTTGAGATCTTCAATTCTCTATCTCTCGAAAACCCCAAAATTCTCTTTAATCTAACCTAACTAACCTCTTTAAGACCTCTCCTAATGAGGCAAATCTAGTCTCTCTACAATCTAAGTTCTCAAAATGAAATACCCAATCTTCTATTTATA
>JAYMTQ010003396.1:0-10311 GCA_036897385.1 Geranium incanum
AATTTATCACCATTAGTACTTTTGTTAGATTTTGTCAAATTTTAATGTTAAAATTTTAGTTTCCTCCCTCTTTTCTTCGCCATCTGCAATGATCTAATATATACATCCATAATATTTCTCATAATTTTGTATTAATTAATAATCAACACGTAACACAATAAATCCTCTTGTGATTATGAAGAGTTTTTAAGATTATTGTATCAATAATGGGTTCAAGACACACTCTTATGTAGAAGGAGTCCAATATTGCCACTTAACTCCCACCGGGAGAAAGAGGTCCAACAGAAGCTAGAAATAAAGGCGAGATACCGCAGCGTGACTCGAACTCAAAACCTTAGGACCTAAGTTTAAGTTCTTAACAATTGGTCAAACAAGTGTTGGTAAACCTAACTGAAAACCAAGAATTACAAATTTATCACCATTAGTATTTTTGTTAGATTTTGTCAAATTTTAATGTTAAAATTTGAGTTTTCTCCATCTTCTCTTTGCCATCTGCAATGATATAATATATACATCTATAATATTTCTCAAAATTTTGTACTAATTAATAACCAACACAGAACACAATAAATCCTCTTTCTACCCCTAAATTTCCTGCCATTTGGTTCACAAAATCATGTGACCATTTTCATAAATTAAGAAGTTTTCTTAAACACAATTGTCTTTTACTTGTGAATTGAAAATTGAAAAGTGACGGAATTGGTGGATTATGGAAGTGGGTTTTGATATAAAGTGATTGTGTGTGGATAACATAAATAGGTGGATCTGGTTTTTGGGGTTTTAATGAGTATTGAGGCTATCGAGATGTGTGTGTTTTTTTTGGGAAGATGTGTGTGTGTGTGTTTATGGTGGTCTTTCGGATTCACTCATGAATTGACTAGTTTTGGTGCTTTAGCCAGCGATTGACTTCGTTCCCTAAAAAATTATGCATCTGTTTGTAGGTGGTGGCGCATGAAGGTCTGGTGGCTGACGAAGAAACATCGGTGTAGGCGGTGGAGGGAGGAGGGAAGAAGGAGAGAGAGTGTCAAGAGGGTACTCTTTTGAAATATAAAGTGCGTACATGTGTATTTTGGTCTTTTTAACATTAAAATTTAACATACACTGATAAAAAAATTAACTGTGAGAATTGCAAATTCTAAGGTATTCTTGAAGTGAAATAAAATTCTAGACGTAGTTATGTGAAAATCACATAATTATAAAGGTAGCTATCTCATTTTTTCTCTTAACAAATGGAGAAAATGTCTCTGTACTATACTTAAGCATAATCAAATTTCGTATAATTATATCTAACTATATATTTTTATTTCTACGGTACCCTAACTATTTTGTTGTTTCAATTTAGTAAACTCTTTCAAATTATGTTAATTTTTGTTTTGAAAAAAAAGGAAAGAAAATTACCCTTTATTTACTTTCAACTTTCCAAAATAATACCCTTTTGTTTATTTATCCCAATCCTAGAAATTCTTCTATTTTGTCAATCTTCTTAAGAACCAAACACAAAATCACACAAAATGATAAAGATATCAACATTGAGCCAAATTGTAAAAACGTTAATCAACCAAACAAAAACACAAATCAACCACACATAATTTGAGCCAAATCGTAGTGCGAAGAGTCTCCACCTTTTGTTGTTTCTTCTTCAACTTCTATGTGTCTCTCTCTCTCTCTCTGGCCCCCCCTCGTCCTCCATTTTTCGGTTCGGCCGACCCTCGCTTAGATTCAAACTCGACAGCAAAACTGAAGCAAACCGATTTAAGCCAAAGTGCATCTCATAGGGCATGAAATCTGGTTCGGCTACATCGACGATGGTACCGATGTGAACTACTTAAAAATCAAATTGATTCCCAAAATTTCAGAGAAAACCCCATAAAAAAAAAATCAAGTTCGAAATTAGACCCGTCGAAGACAAAAATTAAAAGACGGAGGACTTGTAGACTACGACCATGTCGCGAATTTGGAGAAATTGGTTCTTTGTCGCATGATTTGGGGTTGTAATTGGAATTTAAAAGAAATAAGAAATCCTAAATTCTAGGAATAGCTCAGACAAGTCGTTTTCTCCATCCATCTCCGCCTTCGAGCTATGAATCTACCTTTTTTGTTGCGCGAGCCCAACCCGACTATATCATCTCTCCGCCATCGACCTCCTCTCGCAAAAACCCAACTACAAGTCACAATAGACCTCATTGTCCAAAAATCCATCGAGCTCCGCCTCCTTCCTCTACCTAGATCTAATCCCTTCGTTCAAGTTAGGGCTTACTCGCTCATGCAGGTGGAAAAGGGGTGTGACATGGAAGACTCGACTGGGATACACTCCTTTTCTTCTTAGAGCGTCACACCACGAGTAGTTTTGTGCTCGCTTGTGAGCTGATTTTTTGCTTTCCTTTTTCCTTTAACTAAACATCAGAATATTTTTATACATAAAGTATGTGTGGTCTGTCCCCTACCAATAGGGTTAGGGTTTTTCTCGCCAACTTGGATCAGACGCGTTTGGAGTATAGGCATGACTTCTGACCAGCGTCTGCAATTCTACGATTTTGGAGGGCGCTGCTCTCGCGATTCTGCGTGTTTGGGACTCGGAGGGTGCTGGGATTTAGGAGCTGGTAGCGTTGTGGGAGAGAGGTCGAGTTTCTAAGGCCGGTGGCTGGGATCAACGACAGAGGTTTGCGATGGTACGGTTGGGGGGGCATTACTTCGATATCATTTGCGAGGGGAGATAGGTTTGGGAGGGAGTAAGCGGTGGTTGGGCAGAGAAAATCCGGTGATTAGTTTGGTGCGGGATCGAGGGAAGATGGATCCAGGAGGGGCTCATTGGAGGTAGGGCAGGAAAATTCTGGCGATTTGACTGTTGCGGCTTTGGTTGGTTGATGGCTTAGTACTGGGAGGAATCAGGAGTTTTCTGGTGTCGATGGGCAGATTTATGTAAACATATCGAACTAGGGGATCTTGGTTTTCTTAACCTTCAATACGTACTCGTGGCGTCCCATTACGCCATTTGGGGGTCTAGATGGCACGAGGTTCTTAATTTGGGAAGAGGATTGGAGGTGATCATTTTATTTCGTAGGTTTATTTGGGGTGGTGTACTAGGGATTGCTCTAAGTATTTTCGGAGTGGTTCTTGTAATGGATTTGTAGAGAGTCTCAACTCATTCGAGGTAGAGGCCGCAAGTTTGCAAGAGGTATTTCGTTGCGTTATTAGTTATTATGCTCGTCGTTCTCGGGGTGATTCTTGTAATGGATTTGCGAAGAGTCTCAACCCATTCGAGGTGGAGGCCGCGAGGTTGCAAGAGACATGTCGTTGCGCTATCTTTTATTTTGCTCGTTGTTATTGTAATTTCATTACTCATGAACTAAAGAGGTTTGATTTAACTAACAGTAGCTGAGATCATGGTGCATAGTCTGTCCGGTGTAATGCCGAGTTAGTTTGTTTTATAATTTAATAATATGTCGCGTTTTCCTTAAAAAAATAGCTAAATATTGTTATATGAAATCCGACTATATTTAGGTATGATAAAATGACATTTTTTTTCTATAAAAAAATTAAGATCATCCAATTTCGGTATCACAAGACAATTGGTTTTTTTAAGAAATTCATAACTTTGTCCCTTTAAGTTGAGTTAATTCACAATCAAATATGGGCTTGGAAGGCCCATTTTAATGTAGCCCATGGCCCGGTTAAGCTTTCCTTCTTCCCCAACAAGAAACCCCATTTCACTATATTTGCTTCCCCCTCTCCTTGAAAGCTCTCGCCATTCACACTTCTCGGCGATCGCAGTAGCGTCACGGTAAGCTTCCGATAAACGGCATTTTTTGGATCCTCCTAGCTAGGTTAATCTCATGTCTGAGTAATTTTCTCGCTGATTTAGGTCACTCTATTTAGCCGACAATGGGAGACAGTCAGTACTCTTTTTCACTCACAACTTTTAGGTACGCAGCTGATCTCGGGCTCACATTTTAGTTCTAATCAGAAATAATGTTTTACCAAATTGTTTGTGGTTTTGAACAGTCCATCGGGAAAGCTTGTTCAGATCGAGCATGCCTTAACGGCCGTAGGTTCGGGCCAAACATCTCTAGGGATCAAAGGTATTTTTTTATTTACCCTTTTCTGTTGTGGGGGAGTTTGGGTTTTGGTGTTTGTAGTTGTGAAAATTTGTGATGAATAGGTTATTTTGATTGTGTGAACATGAATTTTATAAGAAATTGAATGTATATATGTAAAATTTGACTGTTGTGTTGTATATGTATGTGATAAAGGAGGGTTATTTTGATTGTGTTAACGAATATTCTGTAGATGTGATTTGTAATTTGGATTTTTGTGATGTATATGAACCTTTTTGGGTTAATTCCGAGTACAACACAATCAATACATCCATATCAGGAGGAAATATTTTTAAAATTTAGTTCTGATTCAGCTCAGGTTGTAGTGGATAGTTATGTTATTTTCCAATGCACGGACTTGGATGTTTATTTCTTCTAGTTTCTTTGATTTTGTCATGACATAATCAACCTGATGACAATAGATGGTATTTGCTTGCTTCCGTTCATACATGTGCATGTAAAAGTTTTATTTGTGTGTGTGCCATATACTCGACTTTAAGTATGATGATATTTTACATGTTAATTGCAGCTGCCAATGGTGTTGTTATTGCTACCGAGAAGAAATTACCTTCTATCTTGGTTGATGAAGCATCGGTAAGTGTATCTCTTAGTTTTAACCACTGGCTTTACTTTACTAATCCTTACTTTTATTATATCTGTGGAGCCTCAAGAAACTTTCATATCTCCCCTGTTTACTCTCCTTTTGTCCTGTGAACATGTTCCCCCAGTTTTTATTTCTAAATTCTAGGTTAATTCGCCTTGCACATGCTTACCAGGAAAGCTGTGAATAAACTTATTGTGGAAAAGTATAATCTTATGTAGCAATAGGAAATGATTTTAGCTGACGTATTTTCAGTTAAAACTATACTTGGCAAATTTTTTTCGTCGCGTGAGGTAGTATATTGTATATTACTGAGATTGTTCTAATTCTAAATATGTATTGGCATAGCACTGTGTTTGCATAAACATTTAGGGGAAATATTGCTCAAAATTGGATCCAAAGCAGCCACCGAATAGGTAAATTATACGGAAAACTAATTCATTTAGGCTGGCTAAAAATCTTGTAAAGCATGGGTACACACTGGAGGCTGCTGTACATACGATAGCCACAAAGTACCCATGTTGAAGACATGCATATTTATAATACTTATTTGTTACTGCCCTCTCCATATTGTGGAACTTATTTTTGATGACTGTGTTGGTGATGCTATTCTTTGAAATGCATGGAGCTTTGTGCTCCACACCACTGTCTCTAATCCTCTAAAAGGGCTGTAATTACTCAGTTTTCTTACATGTAACACTACCGAAATTAGTATCTGATTGATGCTTTGCAATTTTGTTTTCTTACAGCTTCAGAAAATACAAAGTTTGACACCAAATATTGGAGTTGTCTACAGGTTTGTGTATATGTCTTACTCTCGAGTTTTCTTCTATCCTTACTTTGCAAGCCTTTTATTTAAACTTTCTTTTTGTCTTTATGCAGTGGTATGGGTCCTGATTTTCGAGTTTTGGTCCGGAAAAGTAGGAAGCAGGCAGAACAGTACCATAGGCTATATAAGGTGACCAATAATTCTGAAGGATCTCTATATGTGTTATGAACTTGGAATGCTTTAAAATTATTCTTATTTGTTTAACTTATTTATATCACCTTATGTTCTGATGTGTGTAAAGTTGTAACTATTCTCCTTTTCTTGTTAAGTAAAATGCATTAAGAAGGCAAGAAAAGGGGACTTTCGATGAACCTACTATTTGTGCTTTGTACGGGGAAAAACATGAAAAACATAGAAGAACAAAAAACTTCGCCCAAGGATGTATGTGAACAACGAACTTAAACTAACCAATGGATCCAAAATGTGAATATACTGCGATATAACTCTCAGCTCATCTAAACCTCAAAAGATGATTATCCAGTAGCCAAAAAGAACTTAGTTGATGTTCCAAATCAATGAACCATGTTAAGTAACTGGAAATTGCGCCCCACACAGTTATACTTCTCAAATCTTCATTATTAGTTTTTGAAAAATATGGATTTTTCATCAATGAACTTCATTGGTTAATGAGGAACTATGCTACTAGCAATTCAACTCCTTAACTTTAGATATATGCTCTTTTAGAATATTTTCTGCTATTCTTTTCTTCTTTATAACATATGTACTTGGCTTAAGTAGTTTAATTCCAAGTTAAAATGTGTTTCCTCGTCCATTATGCACTTTCGCTTACTATGGAGATTGTAATAATATGGATACCACTTACCTTTGCTGTGCTTGCAGGAACCCATCCCAGTCACACAGCTTGTGAGGGAAACTGCAGCTGTTATGCAGGAGTTTACTCAGTCGGGGTAACTTACAATCTCTCTCTTGTGCACTATTAGAAGTTCTTTTTACAGTCTTTCATTGAATTGATATGAAAGAGGCATCATCAATTTCTCATCCAAACCAAAACCCATTTGAGGTCATATTCCAATTGTTATTGGTCTGCAGAGTAATTTGTGAAACCTGCAAAAAGATTTAATTTTTCATAGGATACTTTCTTGATTGACGTTTTAGGGCATAAAGATCGATGTGAACAAAATGAGTACAGCCTATTTGGTTTTGTTTAACCTCAGTACGGCAATGTAGCTATTTCTTTCCACTTTATTCTGTGTAGTTGACATCTTTGTTATTTTTTTATGATAGTGGTGTGAGGCCTTTCGGAGTATCTTTGTTGGTTGCTGGGTTTGATGACAATGGTCCACAACTGTATCAGGTATCTTCAGTCTCCTGTTTATGATATCATATAGTATAACTAGGTAATTCATAATGAAAGCGCATTTGTTCCTGAAATAGGTTCAGTCATGTATTTTCAATGTTTTATTAGTCAAACACTGCCATGGAAAGAGTCATAGAATTGTCCCTACAAGGAACATTTTTATCCTTGAGTAAGGAGTTGATGTTGAGTAAGGAGTTGATGTTAAAGTTTTGGCTGTTTTATATGGTTTTGGTTATGCATTTTGTTTGCATTCAATGCACGTTGCTGTCAATAGATGATTAAGTACAGATGTTGATGTTTCTATTTGTCATTGTAGTTTAAATGTTCTATCTTCCATGCTTACACGTGTAATTCGAGTGCTTTCTTTATCAATGATGTCTTGGCAAGAGTCTTAACAGTTTGCCTACATGAAGAAGGTATCCTTGAAGTGGAGTTGATCAAACCCGTACTGAGTTGAACTGTTTTATGTGAATTTGGCTTTGCTCTTGAAATTCCATCCAAGACATATAAGTATAGCTATTTGGTGTTTTTCTATACCAGGTGTTTCTTTGATTGTGTACCATAAGTATACGTACTAACTATTATTATTTTATCGTAAAAATGCCTATTATAAATATTTTGATAATCACGATTCAGTGTTGATGATGCAATCAAGTTTGGAATTACCCCTTTGCTTGTTCCCTTATAATCCGACTGTTTTTTTCCTTTGATGGCATGCGTGTGTAAAGCTCATACTAATTAATATGTTTTTTTCCTTCTGTAGGTGGATCCATCAGGTTCATATTTCTCATGGAAAGCTTCAGCTATGGGAAAGAATGTCTCAAATGCTAAAACATTCCTTGAGAAGAGGTTCCTGATTTATTCTTCTTGTATTTATCTGCTATGCTATTCCTAGCCTTCTCCCCTTGAACCTTTTTTTTGCCAAAAATGAGAAATTGAATATGTTCTCCCCAATGTAGGTATACTGATGATATGGAGCTTGATGACGCAGTGCACACTGCAATCCTGACCCTGAAGGAGGGGTAATTACTGAACTTCATTGTGGTGCATACATACGTAGGGAATTATTCATCATGCACGTGTCACTTTGCTATGTTGCCAAATCATAAAGATGTTCAAAATTCAGTTGCTGGTTAAACATATACAGTATCCTGGTTGCTATTTTTGTTAATCGAATCAATAACTTCAAGAACACAACATTGAAATATTTCAACATATCTGATTAGTTGATAAAAGGGAAGATATTGCATGCCTCACTGGAGAGGTCTCAATAGAGTGTCACTTAGGTCTCAAAATGAGAAATTTCCAAATGGCCCCATCCAACTTTACCTTGTAGTCGTAGACATGTTTCCAGTTTTGGTTGTTTCCTGACAAGTTGGTGTGTTCAGATTTGAAGGTCAAATATCCGGAAAAAACATTGAGATTGGGATAATCGGCGCAGACAAAAAGTTCAGGCAAGCTATTATCTCTCAACTTCCCATTTATTGGTTTGTTCTTGAGAGTTGAGAGCTAAACAAGACTATTTGTTTAACATGCTTGCCTTGGTGCAGAGTATTGACACCTGCTGAAATTGAAGATTATTTGGCGGAAGTCGAATAGAGAGCCCATTTTGTAAGAAATTCTAAACACAAGACCCTCGCATAGATTTGTTGTTGTCTAGTTCTGGGATTTGCAAGACAATTTGAATTTATTGTGTCTATCGGAGTATAATTGCTATCAAATTTCTTAGTCTGAATACGACAGAAAACGAAACAATATCATTATGAATGATATACACTACACGTGCGTGCATGCGTGCATGTTTCTATAACATTTTATTTTGCTGTTAAGGTGCTCAATTTGTCACTCTCACACCAACCTTTGCTGGAGAGGGTTGGTGGCCACACCGACCAGCCACCTTATTTGTTCCTAATTTTTTTTTTGAGGAATATCCTAATCATTTCTTATGTATGGTATCACATTTATTTTATAAATCGTTAGTATGGTGCTACTAGTTTCTGCTCATCAACTAAAGTACCCCAAAAAAAAATTAGGTCTCATTTTTATTTTCAAATTTTAATACAAATAAAATATCAAGTTACCACTTTGTGGTTTATGAGTAAGGAAAGAGACATTTTAGTATACGTAAGTATATTTTTTTACACTTTTGTACTCTAACAATTTCTTTTTCTTTTTTGGTACCTTAATTGTAAGTTTGGGATAACTGTTAGTATTATGTTAAAACTAACGGCTAAAAATAAGTCATGTGGATAAATGTGACACCTAAAATACCTAAACGATCATTTGAATGAAAGAAAAAGAACAACGGTTGTCTTCTCAATAACAAAGAGCCCAAAAACAATAGCCACGTGCATGACCATGTAAATCACATATCTTCATGGATGTTGATCCAACAATGCTTAGGAATGGCCGCTCGAACATCGGCCAGTTGAAACGGCGGTGACGCTCTGGAATCGAACTCCCAACTCTAGCACCAATTCTAATCTTTCGGCCGCCGTCCGCATACGTGACCTTCGCTGGTGCGCTCACATTCAGCATCCAATTCTTCGAAATTGATGATGATGAAGAAGAAGAAGATTGGGGGTTCTGATTTTGCGCGGCAGAAATGGGTGAAATTGAGATATTGTTGGGGTTCTAGGTCAGGAGTAGAGACGAGGGATGGGTTTGAGGTCGCATTCGGATAAGACCCAACTCGTCATTGGAGATCCAGATGTGGAAAAGTACAGAAATTGGAGCTAAAACTTTGGTTATGGAGTTTTGTTCTGATGAAAGAGAAGGCCCAATTTGTGATTCCCTAGTTGTTGTTCAAAAATGGTAAAAAAATGTCTGTTCGAAATTATCAAAAAATCGTGTAACCGATTTAACCAATTCAAAACTCCGTTTGTCTTCCGCATTTCTCGGCGATTCTCAAATCCCGACGGCTTCTCCATGGATGATTATCTCCGTCGTCTTCTCCGGTTATGATGAATAAGGTTTAGACCGCCTAAAAATCGAAAACCAAAGATCCAAAATCTGATTTCTTAAATCGGTTACACAAATCTCGTCATTTACACCTGTAAATCGATCTTGTTTCGATTTCCCAAAATCGTCCAATAAATTAATTTTTCGCTTGCTGGACATGTACTCTGTGACTGCACAACACTGGCCGGAGATAGAGTCCATCTTCTCCCAAAAATCGACCTCGAAAATTTCTGTAAATCAAGAAAGAGAAAAAGGTCTCAATGGCGCACATCTTTGAAAATTTGAATAACATGTTTGATCATTTTAATTTTCTGTTAACAAAGTTAACACACATGTCCCAAACTGATAGTTTGGATACAAAAAAAGAAAAAAAAGTTAATATATCAAAGTGTGAAAGATATATAGTTATGTGTAGTAAACCGTCATTTTTCCTTATAATTAAATGGTTAATATTTCAGTTCCTCTCATAAAATTTCCCTTCACTTAAGGGTTGAGCCTCCCAATTTTT
>JAYMTQ010003397.1:0-10310 GCA_036897385.1 Geranium incanum
AGCTCGAATAGATTGGCAGGTTCCATATCCCCACACATTGGAAACTTAAGCTTCCTCAGGTACCTCGTCCTCGGAAACAATAGCTTGACAGGCCAAATCCCTCCAGAAGTTGGTCGTTTGCGGAGACTTGAGATACTTGATTTGGGCAACAATTCCTTGGCACAGGAAATACCTGCCAACCTATCAAGTTGCCTCAACCTCAAGATCATCGCATTCCCTTACAACCATCTTTCGGGGCGAATTCCGTTCGAGGTTGGCTTCTTGATGAATCTTGAGGTACTATCTCTGCATAATAACAGACTTACCGGAAGCATTCCCTCGTCTTTTGGTAATCTATCATCTCTTCAAGCACTCTGTATCGACTCAAATCGTCTTGGCGGGAGAATCCCACACACTCTCGGCCAACTCAAAAATCTCACAGAGTTTGCAATAGGCGACAACAGGATTCGAGGTACCATCCCTTTGTCCATTTTCAATCTCTCCTCTGTGGTGGGCTTTGGTGTGTATCAGAACCAATTCCATGGCACTCTTCCCCTTGATTTGGGTATCCTCTTTCCTAAGCTCCAAAACTTTGGCATTTTCATGAATCACTTTAAAGGACCCATCCCTCCTTCATTATCCAATGCCTCAAATATTCAAACCATATTTCTTGCTGGAAACGAATTTAGTGGGGAGATGCCAAATTTAGATAAGCTTAACAAGCTTGAGTGGCTGAACATCAATAATAACAATCTTGGCAGTGGGAGGGAAGGGGACTTGAGATTTCTCTCCACTCTAAATAATGCCACTAATTTAAGGGTGTTATCCATTGCTTACAACAATTTTGGGGGTGTATTACCACATTCTTTGGTGAACTTGTCATCCACCACACTGACACATTTTGTTATACGAGACAATAAAATAAATGGAACACTTCCAGTCGGCGTAACGAGGCTCAAAAGTTTGCAAGTCTTGGATGCTGGGAGCAACCGATTGTCCGGTACCATCCCCGGAGATATGGGAAGGCTTCAAAGTCTAAATATTTTGCAACTTGACAACAATGAGTTCATCGGAAATATTCCACATTCTATGGGAAACTTAACCAGGTTGACTAGCCTTCTTTTACACGCAAACAAGCTTCAAGGTAGCATCCCGTCGACTGTGGGCAACTGCCAATCTCTTTGGCAACTCAATATTGCTGACAATAATATTAGTGGCACCATTCCACCAGCAATATTCACTATCTCATCTCTTTCATACGCACTCGACTTGTCTATGAATAAGTTGACTGGTGACCTCCCCGTGGAAATTGAAAGTTTGAAAAACTTGGGTCAGTTTAGTGTGTCTGAAAACATGTTGTCAGGTGAGATCCCTAGTAGTTTGGGCAGCTGTGTGATGTTGGAAGGCCTATACATGTCTGGGAATTTATTTCATGGTTCCATTCCTCCATCCTTCAATCTTTTGAGAGGCTTGCGCCATTTAAACCTTTCTCGCAACAATTTGTCAGGCCAGATTCCTAATTTTTTTCAAAGTTTTCGGTTTCATGATTTAGACTTGTCGTTTAATAACTTTTCGGGTTCGGTGCCTAGCGAAGGGATCTTCAAGAATGCAAGTGCAGTGTCAGTTGAAGGAAACAAAATGCTATGTGGAAAAAATCCACATCTTCATCTTCCAATTTGCTTATCCGGGGAGCCAAAGAGGAAGAGAGTGACCGTCAAGATGAAAATCACTATCGGAATTCTATTGGCGTCACTAGTAGCATTTGTGATCTTTATTTTTCTTATGTTTTTGTTGTCAAAGAGGAAAAGTAAGGGAGTTGCTCCGAGTTCGTTTGAGAATTTACTATTGCAAGTGTCGTATGAGACTCTCTATAAAGCTACTGAAGGGTTCTTTTCCACTAATTTAATTGGTACTGGAGGTTTTGGTGCAGTCTACAAAGGAATTTTATCAGACCCCCATAGAGTTGTTGCTGTGAAAGTTTTTCGCCTCCACATAAGAGGCGCTTCGAGGAGTTTTATAGCCGAGTGTATGGCCTTGAGTAACATTAGGCATCGTAATCTTGTGAAAGTTATTACAGCATGTTCAAGCATAGATTCTCGCGGGGATGATTTCAAGGCCATAGTTTATGAGTTTATGGCCAATGGGAACCTTGATCAATGGTTGCATACAGCTGCCAAATCAGATGGTCCGCCCGAGTCATCAGGGAAGTTGAATCTTCTTCAAAGGCTAAGTATTGCAATTGACATAGCTTGTGCGTTGGATTATCTCCATCATCAGTATGGGAAAGCACCCATTGTTCATTGTGATTTGAAACCATCCAACATTCTTCTCAGTAGTGAAATGACAGCAAAAGTTGGTGACTTTGGACTGATGAAGTTTTTCTCTGAGAGCACCAATAATTCTGCAACAAGTACAATGGGACTTAGAGGAACAATTGGTTATGCTGCTCCAGGTTTATATCTGCATCTTACTAGTTTTTTATATAATATTGCAAATAACAAACTAACTCATAACTGAGATGATTATTACGTGTGATTGTAGAGTATGGCTTAGGAAGTGAGGTTTCAACTTATGGTGATGTGTATAGCTATGGCATCCTCTTGCTCGAGATGTTTACTGCAAGAAAGCCTACCGATAACATCTTCCACAACAACATGAAC
The DNA here is from genome assembly GCA_036897385.1 of Geranium incanum. Taxonomy (NCBI): domain Eukaryota; kingdom Viridiplantae; phylum Streptophyta; class Magnoliopsida; order Geraniales; family Geraniaceae; genus Geranium; species Geranium incanum. The sequence goes on from JAYMTQ010003397.1 coordinate 2,640, forward strand.
CTCCATAACTATGTCAAGATGGCTTTGCCCGACCAAGTTACTGCAATTGCAGACCCAATATTTGTTCAAGAAACACGTGACAGAGGTGGAGGCAATGAAAGGTACAAAAAAGTAATGGAGTCATTGGTTATTATATTTGGTATTGGAACTGCATGTTCAGAAGAATTGCCAAGAGAAAGAATGAGCATTAGTGATGCTCTAAAGGAGTTAATTCTCATCAAGGACGAGCTGGTATGCTATGCGTAATTTGTAACTTCTTTTCTTTTAGTTTTAAACTCTGAAGGTTTAATACCTTTTTTTTTGTTACGAATGCAGATCACGTCTAGGAGGCGTGCTGGTGGTGCTTGATCGTTCAAGTCTTTCATCAATTCTTGTCATGGTGATCATGATTTGTGCATCGTTTCTTCGGCTTTCTAGTTTCGTAATTGATTGAATGCTATTTCTGTGATGTAACTAAGTTTTAGTGTTTCATTAATTATAGAGATTCTCCATACAGATAAATATGTATGTGCCGTGCATAGATTAGTCTATTTAAATAATCTGTTTGTTTGAATGTCTTGTATGTTTTAATGGTACGGATTTCCTGACAAGGGACAAATCAGCGCTTAAAAGTTTCAAAGCATAACGACTTTAGAGTATAATCATTTTTGTTCTTTACTACCTTACTGTAATGTCAATTTTTTTTATATAGGAAATTTGAACTGTATTTTGTTCTCTTTTTATTAACCAATGCTACTTACTATATCTGAGAGTTCTAATTAATGTTGCAGGCTAGGTTGGGGAAACCCGCCCCATAACCCACTCAAACCCGCCCAAATGAGACTGGAATGGGCCTTGATTTCTCACTCCATTCCCAGACAGAGCTCCAATATTTGGTTTTTGTCTCGCTCCCAACGTAATGGTATTTTCTGTTGCCTTGTTTCTCGAGAAGCCAAGCTTCAATATGGTATTTTTCTATTACTGGAAATATTCAAATGGTTTAGAGACTTTCATTGTCAATGCTCTTAGGATTTGATATGTGCAATTTTGAAATTTAAACCAAATATAGTTGAATACTTGAAAGACACTGTAAATTTGTGAAGCTGAAACCTTTTGACACGTATGAAACAACCCTGCTTTAGATACATTATATGTTGTTTCTTTTGATAAGTGGATGTTGAAAATTGGGGACAAGTCTTCTTATGATGATCTAATTGAGGAAATAATTTGTATGCCGAGCGAAGACTATTGGGATGAACCGATTGGTAGAATTAAGAGACTTATAGATACAGTATATCCGGCACTACTAGAGAAGTATAGTGATCCATCATACTTGTTTGAACGTGCCATTCCCACTCCGAAGAATGACATGGTTCAAGAAATAAATGCCTTAATGATGGACTTGTTGTCGGGTGATAGGCGAACGTATTATAGTTCTTGCACTATTTGTAAGGGCAATATTCAGACATCAAAAGAGGATTTCCCATACTTAACTGAGTTCGTAAATAGTAACAAATTTAGTTGTATGTTGATCATGAGATTACATTAGTAGGCTCCCCAGTTATGTTGCTACAAAATCCGAACCAGGAGGAAGGTCTTTCTAATGAGACTAGGCTCGTGATAACCATGCTTGGGAAATGGTCTATTTGCAGAGATATAATGACAGGGAGTAGAAAGGGCAAAAATTTTACAATCCCTAAGATTATTATGTAAAGGAACGAGGTGAAATGGCTGTTTAAGTTCGATCGAAGGCAACTATCACTAACCCCCTATTTTGCAATAACTATCAACAAGAGCCAAGGGCAATCACTTGATCAAGTTGGTGCCTATTTTCCGAGACAAGTACGTTCCAGCATCTATTTTTTATGTGTTTGTTTTCTTAGTCGTTTGCCACTGACAATTACGTCTTATTTATTACCCGTTCTCTTAAGGTGTCCGCACATGACCAAATGTGTGTCGTTATTTTGCGGGTTACCTCTTGCATGATGCTAATAATAATGAATGCTAACGAAAACGTGCAAGACAACTACATTGTAAAAAATGTAGTGTACCACACAAATTTTAGAAACATAAATCCAGCTAGCAATGGTAACCAGGTATCAGTTGTTTGACATGTTGTTGTATTGAAATATTATTCGTTTGTTTGCATGTGTAAACTTATACATATTGTATGCATTATGTCATATACGTGCTGCCTAACTAGAGTTGATATTTATATTTTCGGGAGGATTGCAATTTCAGCTGCTACGAAATTTGTCCATCATTCACATATGTAGATTAGACACATGTATCGCGACTGTTTGACCGTTATTATATGTGTATTATTTTTTTATGTCCTCGTGCATATATCGTATCTTTCTTTTCCCATTTAATGTTCTATACTATATTTAGCTGATGCGTTTCAATTGATCGCGTTAACGTTATAAACCGGTTGATGTAGAGTATCTAATTTATTTTGAATGCACAAGGGTTTTGTGTCTTAACGTGTACTACTGTCTTCGTGTTATTCTATTTTTCACTCGGTAATTGTACGACATGTTCTCAAGGGTAGCACTGTGCATCGCGCGGTGCCCCACCCTAGTTATTTAAGAGGGAATATTTTGAAACGGTAAAATCGCAAAAGAAAGTAGAAAAAATGTTCATTTTTCAGTAATATGATAAAATCAGTCACGCCAAAGTGGTGAAATTCTCATATATATTTAGTAGATATGTGGAAATAATTAGAACTTGTAGGTTATTCAATAGTTTTTGTCTTCCATCACCATCAACTATTATACACTACTCAATAATTCAAAATAAATAGGTTCGTTTATAAGTTTGTATCAAGTGAAAAATGTACAGCATGAAGTTGTGGTTGGAAATTATTTTCGCATTGACTTAGACTCATGATGAACATGTCCTCGTCCTTGTTAAAAACTGTTAGAATATAGGGCAATATATTATAATTGTAATTGATTGTAAATCAATTTGTTGGCATGATTAGTCGTTAGTCAAATTAGCCTAGCCTAATTTGTTAGCATGATTGGCGTGATTAATTATCACGTCAATCCTTCTCTCTCTTCTCTTTCTCTACCTATTCCGTTGTGCCTAGTCCTTTCTTTCTCTTCTTCTTTCCGTCTTCTTCAACCTCCATCATTCAACCATGCCTGAAACACCCACCTCCGAGGTTAAGACAACGTTCCACCCGGCACTTGATGTCTCCAATATCAAGAATCACATCTCTATTATTCTTGAGATGGAAAACGCACAATATGGAACATGGGCCGAGCTATTCAAAATTCATGCTCGCTCTCACAAGGTTCTTCATCACATCATTCCTCCACCCAAGGGTAAGGAGAAGCCGGCTCCTAAAACTGATGATGAACTCGAGTTGTGGTCAACCATTGACGCAACCGTTCTTCAATGTATTTATTCGACAATTTCGAATGATCTATTGAATACCATTATTGAACCAGAGGCAGCGACGATGGAGGCTTGGGATCGGTTACGTGATATATTCCAGGATCATGAAACCTCACGTGCGGTGACCCTCGAACAGGAATTCACAACGACCCGTATGGAGGACTTCTCCAATGCTTGGGCATATTGTCAACATCTCAAAAACCTTGCCGATCAATTGAAGAAAGTCGGCGCACCTGTCACGAACAACCACCTGGTTCTCCAACTGATCTCGGGACTCAGTGAAGCCTACAAAGGAGTAGGGACACAGATCCGACATGCCAAGCCTTTACCTTCATTTACCGAGGCTCGATCTTCTCTTGTTTTGGAGGAGCGTGAACTGGCTTCCATGACTTCTCATGGCTCTGGTTCTACAATGATGGCCGCCGTTGATGATCCTGTGATCCAATATGAAAATATGGGTCAAAATAGTGGGAAAAATAAGCATCATTCCCGCAATAATCATGGCCGTCGACGCAAAGGGGGTTCTGGTCGCGGCAACGGTGGTGGAAAGGGAAGCTCGGGCGGTCGCGGCCGTTCTGGCAGGGGCTTCGGTGTAGCAACAGTGGCACGCAAGCCAGTTGGGGCACTAGCAGTGGGTTCCTCAAGCTGCTTCTCCTTGGCATGCAACTCCTCCCTCATGCCCATATCCGACATCAAAATGGGCTCGGCCACCAACAAGACAACAGGGCATTTTGGGCACTCCTCCCACACAGCAGTTATTCACAGCTCCAGTTCCGCAAGGCTTGTATACTCCTACAGATATTGAGTCTGCAATGCACACCATGACCTTGAACCAACCGAATCAAAATTGGTACATGGACACCGGGGCCACCTCTCATATGACATCATCCAATGGTATGCTCTCGTCTTATTTTAATTTGAGCAATCAAAATAATGGTATTATTGTTGGTAATGGCCATTCTATTCCAATTCGTGGTTGTGGTAATACTTGCTTGCCTCTCCCGAACCCTCTGTTATCTTTGAAAAATGTCCTACATGCTCCTAAACTCATTAAAAATTAATATCGGTCCGAAAGTTTACTATGGGTAACTATGTGACTTTTGAATTTGATCTTTATGAGTTTTATGTAAAGGATTTCCGGACGGGATGGCACTCATGAGATGTGATAGTCGGGGTGATCTTTATCCTATTTCCTCCACAAATATTTCAACCTCCCCATCAACCTTTGCTGCAATATCTCCTAATCTCTGACATGATCGCTTGGGTCACCTGGGTGCATCTATTTTGGATTTTCTTCGACTCAATAATAACAGTGTATGTAATAAATCTAGTGACTCTAGTATTTGTCGTTCTTGCATTCTTGGTAAACACAAATACTAATGTGACCTAATTTGATATACCCTTCATGCTCCTAAACTCATTAAAAATTTAATATCGGTCCGAAAGTTTACTACGGATAACTATGTGACTGTTGAATTTGATCCTTATGGGTTTTCTGTGAAGGATTTCCGGGCAGGAATGGCATTCATGAGATGTGATAGTCGGGGTGATCTTTATGTTATTTCCTCCACAAATATTTCAACCTCTCCATCAACCTTTGCTGCAATATCTCCTAACAATGCAAATACGGAGAAGAGATCATTGAACGTGCTGGTTTGTCTTCTTGTAAGCCATCTTCAACTCCGGTTGACACAAAACCCAAGGTCAATACTACTTCTGGTGCTCCTTATGAGGATCCTACTCTTTATCGTAGTCTGTCAGGTGCTCTACAATACCTTACTTTCACCAGACCGGATATTTCTTATGCCGTGCAACATATTTGTTTACATGTGCTTGCTCTTAAACGAATCGTACGGTACATTCAGGGTAGTCTTGATCATGGCTTACATCTCTACCCTTCTTCAACTACTGATCTTGTCTCCTATACTGATGCTGACTGGGGTGGGTGCCCTGACACTCGGTGTTCGACGTCGGGATATTGTGTCTTCTTGGGAGATAATCTGATATCATGGTCGTCCAAACGACAACTAACTCTGTCTCTTTCCAGTGCTGAAGCGGAGTATCGGGGGTTGCAAATGTTGTCTCTGAGTCGTGTTGGATTTGTAACCTCCTTTTGGAATTACATTGTCCAATTCGTAAAGCTACTTTGGTCTATTGTGACAATGTGAGTGTCATATATCTTTCGGGCAATCTAGTCCAACACCAATGCACCAAATACATTGAAATGAATATCCACTTTGTTCGTGAAAAGGTGGCGCGAGGACAAGTTCGTGTCGTACAAGTTCTGTTCAGGTATCAGATTGCCGATAGTTTTACTAAAGGACTATCTCAAGTATTGTTTGAAGATTTTCGGGATAGTCTTGGCGTTCGTAAGCCTTCCATTTCGACTGCGGGGGAGTGTTAGAATATATGACAATATATTATGATTAATTGTAATTGCTTGTCCTAAGAGTCACTCATGTCCTTGTCTTTGTTAAAAACATAAGTCGGGCACTAATTAGTCAAGGTGCTCTGCTCCTTATTTTCCAAATGAACCTATTGTACAAGTTGAATGGATTTTTTTGACATCTTTGGTACGCTAAAATTGTCCATTCCATTTCCATCACAATACATTTTTATATAGTTTGAAGATATCAAGTTATCTTAATATAAAGCTTGTTTGACAACAGTACATTGATAAAAGGGTTCTGCTTGGCTGAAATATATATTGGGAAAAAACACTATAGTACTGTTGCAGCTATTTTGCTGAAATTACTATAAACCGTAAAATTAATTTAACTAAAAGAGTTGGATAAGGTGGAAAAAGAATTAGTTCTTACCAAGACTCAGAAAGACATTCAAGAAAGCTAAAAAAGTATTATTGTTTGCACCAAAATTTAAATTCAAGTTAGGCCAAGTGTTCCTAGCTAAACACTTGGCCTCACTTGTGCAGATCATTTGTGTTATATCTTATGATTTTGGAGTGAAACATGGTGCATTTTCCGCACTTAGTTTTGGTCAATAATTATCATGGAGGTAGAAGAAGAAATCACCCATGCATCCATTAATAAGTGATATTGAAATCAGTATTGACTTAGACTTGTGACATCAATTCAAATCTTTAAGTCTATTTCACAAGTTTATATCAATCACGCACTTGTCTGTCAATGTGAATTAAATTATCTTCTTCCCCTTTTCTTGTTGGAGAGTATATAAAAATAGATCTATACATATGTCAGCGAAATCAAACCATACCGCCAATCTATAAGATGACTCTTTCTGTTTCATCTTCTGTCTTACTCTGTCTTGTTCTCATTTTGCCGCTTTCTCTCACTCATCGCCTATCCGTATCAGCAATGAGACCAATCGGTTGTCGTTGCTCGATTTCAAGTCCAAAATTGTGAATGACCCTTTTGGTGTAATGGCCTCTTGGAATAACTCCATCCATTTTTGTGATTGGAATGGTGTTACTTGTGGTCGAAGGTATCAGAGGGTCACATTCCTGGATCTAAGCTCCAATAGCTTGAGGGGTTCCATATTGAAGTTACGAGTATATTGGCTATTTTGTTGGTTACATGTTCACTAACAGATGTCTATCCAGATGACTCGACTAGGTATTAGTAGTCGGATTTTGCCTTCCTCTTCCTGATAATTGATGCTACTTCAGAGGTCATCCTCCCTTCGTTTTGAATCCTTGGTTTCGGATTCCAGCACCTATGATGAATGAGTGCTTTTTTGCCTCGCCTAAGCTCTTCTCTAGTAAAAGCAAGGGATTAGCTAATATCGGTTGAGCTCCTTTGCTTAAAAGGTACGTAGTAGCTCGATTGTTGGCAACGACTCTCCTAAAAATTATCTAAACAATACGCTTCGAGCACTCACTAATTATACGCTTCGAGTGGTCTATTCTGGCTGCCTAGGCTAACGAAAGGTCTCAAAATGCCAGGGGGAGCTTCACTCACTAATTCAACGCTTTGAGCACTCACAATTGGGGATTGGGGCCCCTTTAGCTACACAACCACAATTGGGGCCCCTTTTTCTGGCACTGGAGTGTATATTTGCTTGGCCCATTGCTATTTTGTTTGTAAAAGTGCCTTTTTCGTTAATACTAGTTCAAAACTAGTTAATACTCGTTTTGAACTTTTTGGACCCCTTTTTGGGCCTTTTTGGGGCCCCTTTTCCTGGCATAGGATTACACATTTGCTTGGCCCATTGCTAATTAAGTGCACTAGGTGCATTTTTTTGACGCACAGAAAGATGTCTATCCAGAAGTCAACACAGAAGTCTGTGAACATCGGTTCCGCGGGAGTTTCA
>JAYMTQ010003398.1:0-10309 GCA_036897385.1 Geranium incanum
TGAGAGGCGCCGTCAGATCTGAGACGCGTGTTATCTCAACATGCAACACATTGCAGTGTCCAACATGGTACACAACATTGCACTACATGTTCTACATGACTTCCATTTTGCACAGGTTCACACATGCTATATAATATTGCACTACATGTTCTACAGTTCAAACATTTAGACGTTTTTTTTAGTTTGTAACTGATATATATATATATATTATGATATTACTTTAGCAATATTGCTAAATTTATTGAACTAAATGGTCTTTTGCTCAGTGAGGATATCAAGTTTATTAAGTATGACAAAAGTGGAAGCTTAGGTGGATGAGAAAAAATAAAATCAAACTTGAGTGTACCAATATTAAAAAGACAAAGTTTTGGTCGTACCTATGTGTCATTTCTTGAAACTAGTGTAAATAAACATTAAAGAACAAAAGAAATTATTAAACAAGCATAAAGTTAAGGGATAAAGACTTCGGCACACTAAATAAAAATGTTTCCGCTTCATCTGTCTTTCATAAATGACTTAATAAAAATGTTTCCGCTTCATCTGTCTTTCATAAATGACTTAAACACCTCATCGTCACATAGCACATTCAAGAGACAACATACATGTTTCAACACAAATTTCAATTTGTAATCACTTTGCAAGTTGTAATCCATGTGCAAAACAGGTTGTTTTTGATAGTCACAGGTCGGAAAACATGTGAATTCAATTCATTGAAAATATCCGAAAGTAAGCACTAAAATATGGTTGCAATATGTAGCAATGCATATGCAACAACAATGGTAACAAAATTCAAGCGATATGCGAACGACAAAATTGAACCTTTTAAAAAAGCATGAACTTGTGGCCTGTAAATGTTAACCTTGAGTATATTTACAAGATGGCCACTTTGATCATCCCCTTCCCCTTCCCTGCCTTCTTCATTCGCGTCAAATTTCGATCACAACTCTCCCAATGATACTAAAAACTTCCGACCACTTCCTCCCGAGAAAAGACGATCCAATGCACAACAGATGTAACCTTGGGTTTCCCTCATTAATTGTACCTAAACACAGAGAATCAAGAAAACGAAATATGCTCAGAATTGAAGAGAACTCTCATGGAGAAATCAGCAAAACTTGTTTTGCATTAAATGTATATCATATATACATATATAATTCACATGAAAGACAAAAATTACACTATTTTAGTAAGACAAGATAATTTGAAACAACTTTATAAGTTAAAACAAAAGCACAAATTATAAAACAGCTTCAAGGCATTTGTAAACTATACAAATAAAATTTGACCAACTTTGATAGATCATTAAGTAGAACTCAGTAAAATACTGCTGAGAAGAAGTTTTAAAATTCGTCCAAAAACTCAACCAACTCAATTTTACCGAGTTCTCAGTGAGAAATCGAGGATAACTCGGGAGTTTAATAGCGCTGTTAGAAATGCAATGCTAATAATGTAAAACACAGGCACGGACCAAATGATCGTCTTACATGGTGCGGTGCGTCACGACGTATATTTACTGAAAAGCTCTTCTATCTCGACGTTAATGTGTGACGATCCCCGCCTCAAACTGCTGTTATTCTGATCCGTAAGCTCAACTTCCACCATAAACGCTGCACAAACAGGCCTGTGATCTGAGAACTGAGACTCCACTCTAATGTAAGACATTTGCCGCATCCCATTTCCATGCCACAATATTCTATCACACCTGCAAATTCTTTACAACTCAATACAACTCCAAGACTTCATTATTAGGTCTAAAACATGAACATATATGTATGTGCATACATACCATGCTGGAGTTCGCCTTTTCTTTTTGGTTTTCATAGTCTCTCCGGCATAAGTGTCCGAATTATATGAGTATTTGTATGTAGGTGCAAAGTAAATTTTCCCCTCTTTCCATCCCTTGAACACTCTCCCTGCTTCCCTCTCAATCTTTAGCTTTATTACGAGTACACAACGAAACACGAGCCAAGAGAACAAAACTTTCAATAAACAGCAGTTACCCAATAAACCTAATACATTAAGGGATAATAATAAATAAAGACTACTTGGGTATTTTTACTACCATATAAAAATGTCATTTCCGTGTAGTAATCAAATGCCTGAAAACGTCAAAACTCTTCTTGTCTTGTCAGAGACAACATTTACCTGATCTTTGTCGAGAAGTGCATCCCAGTGATTCTCCTCGAGAAGCTTTCGGGTCTCAGAGTAGCTCAAAGCTATTCTGTAATTCAAGTCTCCTAACCATATGACCCGACTACCAAGTTTTCAAAAGCAAAGATCATTGAATAAGAATACCAACTTTTCTATATGCAGTCTCAAAACCTAAAATACTTTCTGTACAATTAGGAGGTTGCTTACTCGTGTTCCAAGATTTTCTCGGGAACTCTACTGTAATTTGTTTTGCAGATGCGTGGAAATTGTGTGTTCTTAAGTATCTCTATGACATCCGAGTTCCTCCTATGCTCATCTCCTTCTTTCTCCCCCGACGCCAAGTGACTGCAAATAAAGCAAAAGCTCGTCTGATGGAAGGTCATGCTCACCGAAATGCAACCCTGCGTTTAAAGAAGAAAACATTCTAAGAAAGCATGCATTATCTCATCGTATTCATTCACACATAGGAATAGGATTCAAATATTACCTTGTTCCCGAGACATCCCATGATCCCGCGACTGATACACGAGATTCTCAAGTGACTAACATGCTGGATGAGCTCCCTTCTCATCCAAACAGTCGCAAAAATTCCCACCATTTGCTTACTGGCTACGAGTCCATACTTCATCTGGCTTATGGTGGAGGGAGTGGACACGTCTGTGCTCGTGAAGTTGCTTTGTCCATCGTCATCATCCTCAGAGGACGCGTCGTCTTCACTGACATTTGATTGCTGGTGGCATCTGAAACAGAAATCTTTACTGTTTTTCCTTTCCAATTCAAAAGTGCAGTTGCAACTCTTGAGCCTCTTTTTGCTCTCCGTCCGGAAAGTCTTGCTGATCTTTCTGAGGGAAGGCTTTGGGAAGAACAGTGCGGACCTTGATCCCCTTGAAGAACCGTTAGCAAATTTGTTCAGCGACTGGTTTATCAGGGCCAGCCACTTAGCTGCAGGCTCGTTGTCTTCGATTACTAGCACGTTTCCAGCATTTAACGGAACTATTTCCTGGAAACTATTAGTTATGGAAGAACAATCAATAAACCATCACAGATAATGAAATAATATCATATTATGTGAATGAGAAACTCCCCAAGTCAATCGTCTGATAGTACATGGACCATTTGACTCGTGGGGAAAATTGAAACGAGTGAACCATCACGTAGTGAAAATATATCAAATTGCGGGGATGAGAAAATCCTTGACGAATATAGAATCCCATATCATAATGAGTGACTAGGTCAGTTGTTGATAGTTCACATACCATTTAAGCAATAGGGATAAATGTTTTGCACGAAATTATAAGGGAAGATCTCATTTTGATTGAGAAATAAGCAAAAGAAAGTAAAATAGATCGCGATTAGAGAACAATGAGCATACCCTAAAACATATATATCGAACTGATTATGGACCTGAAGCAAATCATCCAGATTGAGGCCACTGTGAGGGGACTTCCCTCCTACATTCCATGTCGCAACAAAGACACTAAAACAACAAGATTTGACAGTAATGATTAGTTATACAAATATGTGCAGTTCTAGTAAAAGGCAATAAAAGAAAAAACCATGAAAAGGGAAAATCATCTTATGATTATACCGAAAGGACTGAACTTGCTGCCCGTTAGTCATTGGAGGTCCTTCGCTTCCGAGAAACAGACTCTCGAGTGCTGGATCAGATTGTGCTTCTCCAACTTCTGAAACTAAATAAGAAACGGATAAAACAGAGTGAGGAAAGACATGATTTGACTGTCTCAAACCTATCTAAGAAAGCAGAAAATGAAAAACCTTTGAACACCCAAGAAGTGCAGAGTAAATGCCCCAAACTTCTCATCTAGTACTTCACTGATAACAATCTTTTATAAGGATAATCAAGAGAAGAAAATAAAGTAACTTACAAAGAGGGGGGATAAAAAAAGAAATGCCTTTCTTGCTCCCTTTCGTGCAATATGCAAAAGTTCAAACACGAATATATTCTAAATTTTGGACCCAATTGCTATTATGCTTTTACCATTTCTCCCACCATTATGTTCCCATAGAATCACATCAATGAGTAAGCAATCTAAAACTATCTCTTACAGTTCAGACAAATCTTTAAGCTACATTATTCTGAATAAAGAAGAAAAAAGGCAAACATTCACTATTAGGAAAAAGGAACGGAACCATATCTGTATAATCTAAAGGGAAAATACTAATATCATTGCTCATCTCTTGATATTCCAATCCCAATCAGAAGTAATCATTCTTATACACAGAGAACGCAATCGTGATAAAATATCCTCATAAACAAAAAAATCCCCTGATATCATTGCTCACTTCTTGATATTACAATCCTATTCAAAAGTACTCAACACTTGGAAAGATCAAATTTTAAAATCTTTGTTCACTTCTTGAATTCCAATCCCAATCAACAGTACTTGTTTTTACGTACTTGGAGGGACCGCAATGTCCCTATAAACTGATCTGCTAAATCAAAGCAACTAACACCTACCAGAATCCTCCAAAGAATCATTCATCGTCATCTTCCCTTCATTTCTCTCCCTAGCTGGGAAATATTTCTGAAAAATAGACTGGTAAGAGTACCAATGTAGGAGAGGATTAAGAGGAATCAAATTTGGACGAAACGAGTAATTGTGACTTAGACATAATATTTGTTGCAATCCATTCATATCTTGTGGAAAAATCATGGTTTCAGATGAGCATTAGAATCTATTCAAACTCAAAAGAAAAGAGTATATGTACCTTCTTTTTCATGTCCTGATTCCTTAGGGTCATGGCGAAGAAATTAAGACCTCAACTTTGTCATCAAAGGGGCGAACTCAAAATACCCAATAACCCTTCTGAAAAACAAGAAAATTGATGCAACCCAGTTACTAAAATCACAAAAGTTTCATAACCCTCAATTTATTCAACCTAAGTTACAATAAAAATCAAAACTTCCACACACAAAAAAAACTGAAAAGAATCACCTCAAAATCAATTTGGGGGTCAATTATGAAAGCAATAAAATATGATTTGACTGTGAGCATGAACAGCACGGGCCAGAGAGGCAAATTTGAAATGGGCATAAAAAAAGGATTTGGAACCCATGAAAGGGAATTGAGGGTCCAAGTGGGGATTTTCCCAAGAAAGTCAACTGCAAGCCAATCAGCATATTTTAACATGACATTTCGGGGGAAATACATGGGAAATTGCGTTCAAGGAGACATGAAAATGAAAAGGAGGAACCTGAATCAATGAATAATCGACAACTGAACAAAACATAGAGCTCTGTTTCTACTGCAGAATCAAAACCCGTGTTCGTCTTGGTATAAACCGCGAGACATCGGAATTGGCAGTTACAAGTGCACGAAAAGACAGATCTTTATGTTTTCTTTGTACCGTTCTCAAATTTTCTGATGAGATTTTCTCGAGAAAACAGAAAGGGGCCAAAAGTGGTAGAAATGGAAACGTCTCTTCAAAGGGTGTGTGAGTGTGTTTGGCAACACTCTGTTTATATTTCTGGAAGGGGAAGAAGAGGAGAGAAGATGAATGAGGTTTGAGAGAGAGACGAGACAAGATAGTACTGAGATTTTTTAAAAACAACATGGGACCGTCAGAGAGTTAAGAGAGTGGTGGACCATACCAGACCAAATGTGTGTGTGAGAGTGAGTGAGTGTCTATGGTTGGGTTTTCGATAAGGTGTTCCTTGCAATCCGGCATTTGCAACTCAGACCATATTTGACCACCATCTTTCTTCAAATTAAGGCGTTTCAATTCAACAAATATATAGAACAATAATGTAATTTTGAAAAAATATGGATGCTCTTATAATTTTATCTGTTTTCATCTGATACTAATTTATGTGATGTAAAAACTTACAAGAATTATTCTTTGCACATGGTAGTGATCAAGACATATTTTGTTTTGGTGAACCTAAAGTTGAAGTGGGTTCGATGTTGATTATTCACATTTCTTGAAATAATTTATAATCTTTGCACACATGTTAATTACATGATAAAGGTTTAATTAGTCTTTCTTACGTCAAATAAACAATCAAGCTCTACAAAAATGGACAGTTTTTTTTTATTAATTCATTCTATCACACTAGATAACCTTGCTCACCTGAATTGAAAAATAATTACCCAATAATTCGTTTGCCTAATTTTTCATGATATTAGTAACATTTTCTCATTATTATTACTTGAAATCTTTATGTTTGAAGAAAATAGTTGTATAAAGGTTGAGGAAATGACAGGCAGGTACTGTACAACAAATAAGGAGGCACAAGTACAGTCTCTATCTGGATCTCACTGTGAACTGAATGGTCCTCAAAAGGAGAGAAGTTATAACATTATTAAACCTACAAAGTTTTGGGGGAATATATGCTTTGCTTCTTGGGTTTTGGGTAACCTCAAACCACATGTCGGAACATGCCTTCTTCAAAGCTACACACCTTCCCAAAATAGAGGAACTCTCTCTCCCTCTCTCTTCCTCCACATTTTTCACCACCGCTCTCATTTTCGTGGTTCTTTGATGATTTAAAAAGGTGTATTTGGATTAATTAGTTTTTTCCTTCTTCAGACGACAAGTCGTTTGAAGTTCGTAGAAGGGCGATTCATCCGTGGAACAACAAACCTTATAATATTTGGATACAGTCAAAAATGGATTCCATCTACTACCACGTTCGGAATAAAGAAATGGATTTGCTCCGATTCGGATTCGAACAACTGGCAGCACTAAATAGACATGTGAGTTTGTTTGCCTTGTCAAATGGACAAAATGCACATTTGATAAAAAACTAAAACAAAGAACCCTAAACTTCTCCACAATTTCAGTTCGAAACAATAAATTAGAAGCCAGCCACATCATGTAGGTCCAACTTCCTCTCCTTGGATTAGAAAACAATTTCGTCTTGTTTCACACCTTGATCGCAATTTAATACACCCATTGGTAGAATCGATGGGAATATGTATGAATCTACGAGAGACTTGTATCTAGCAACAACGGTTATAGCGAATGCAAAGAGCATGTTGTGGTCCTTATCTAGGCTCAATTTTCATCATTGAAACAGAATATGGTTCATGACCATGCACCCTTAAGCGATAGATGCAAGTATGAGAAGGGCTACCATGGTTGGAAGTGAAATCGAACCTGACAGTGTCGATAATGGCTGACTCTAACACGTTGAAAGTCTGGGCATTGATCTTCTCCAGGTCGTACCTAAACTCTGTTAACAGCAACATGTTTGGATTGTCAGCTGGTTCGATATCACTTGCCAGCCATCCAGAGATCCGAGAGTCCTTGGGGGCACTTGACCTATCGTATGCAACACTCTGTATAATACAGCAGCAGAGAAATTTTGAGTCCAAAAATTAAATGGCCAACCGAACATTATAAATAACAAAGATCACAGTAGTAAATTTTGAGATCTGCGCCTAGGATAAAAGACAAAGCACACTAGTATATAATATAAATAGATGACTAAAACAAGGTCAAATTTGTTAAGGAGAGATCAGCGGCTATGGCAGCAGCCGGCAGACATTCACATATATGCCACCAAACGATTAACCTTTTCAACAGTAAAAAGCCTACAGGATTACAAAGCTTTACAACAACACCCCAGGACTATTATTACTTGTGTAGCCATTGACAACTTTTTAGATCATATTTCTATAATTTCGAGTATCAAATTATATCATGCAAGCAATTGTCTGTCGTTCAAAGAATAATATTATACTATACGATCAATGTCTATCTTGGATTCAAAATACAGATACATCCAAGCACTTGAGCCTAACAAGTAAGAAATAAGATTCAGATGCAACTGAAAGCCCCGTATATTCCCAGAAGTAGGTTATTTTGTCAAAAAGGAAAAAAAAAAACAATAAATAGAAAGCTGAACTCTATCAACCTGCATTCATGAACATCAAACAAAAAATCCCCCACAAAATAGTAAGTGCTCTACACACTTGATAAAAAAACAATGCACTTAGCGCACAGATATCATTATCATGCATTAAAATGAAGTTATATAATCTGAACCTTGATCACGCAGTACTTCTATTCTATCTAATGCTACCATAATTGTAAGCATTCAAGTCCTGATAAAGTACTTGGCCTTATTATTGATAAACAACATTCAATTTAAAAAATCAAAAGTGATCAACATATAGAGGTAAATTGCTAGAACCAACATGTTATCTCACTAATTAAATATTTCCATTTTAAAATGGTGGACAGATGCACAACTTAAGACTATATATATTCAGTCTATTACTATTACTAAAGTTGTTGCCATGCGCACCTTTCAAATCAATTCACATGCAAGAAACAGAGGTTATAAGTTAGTTGTTTTATATTCTGTTCAGTCTATTACATTTTAGAACTTCTTATGTTCCAACTTTTCAAAAATATTCATAGTATGTTCTTCTCAAATAAAAAAATGACCTCCTGCTCCTATACATATTTCAAATTATAAATTTTACCTGATGTTTCCATTTCAATTGATGTGTTAAAGAAGTGGAAGGCAAAAATCAAAGAGATTCAAAGTTCAAATCTAGTCTGATGAATCGGTTGAACATCATGAGGGTTCTCAAACACAAGAACTATATCAATTATTAATATAGATGATTATTAAACACGAAGATGCACACCTCTTGTAACTTGCTTCAATGATCGTTCAAGATTCTTAGTTATAGCTAACAGGACTTGCAAGAGCATCTACAAGAAACCTTCTTCATATACCTCATTCTACACCTACATTTCCCTGGTCAAACAATCTCAGCCTAACTAAACATATATTCACAACATCAGCCCGTGAATAACATAACATATTAAAACCACAAAAAGATTTCTTCTAAAAAGCCTATGTACTTCACTAATGAAATCAGGCTTTCTAACATGTTTAAACAAACCCAAATATTTGAAGGCCATGCATATCACCAATGGCTTAAGTAAATACCACACTTAAATACTACATTTAATTTAACTAGTCACGTTGTACTAATCCTGCATTTTTTTTAATTTCAAACGGAATACTCTGAAATTAGTAATACTAGTGCCAACTTCAACCCTATTCCATGTGCAATTAGTGAAAACTGCAATGTGGGTAAGCAAACAAAACACGTAAATGAGACAGACATGTCACCTTAGCAACATGTTCCAAAGTAATAGCCTCTGGAATGATAGCTGTCCACAGCCTGATCTGAACAAAACCACTGCTCCCTTTCAACGCAAAGCACTGACCTGGCTCCCCAAAACTTGGCTGCAACATCATTTCTATGAACTGTATTGCCTTTATGGTTTGGAAACCAACCAGCTCCTTTCCCGCCTGAAAAGGGTTCAGAATGCTTGATTACAGTAGCCCCACTTGAACCCAGAGCATAGTCCATTCTTCCAAGCCCATCAGAAGCATGTTTATCAATCTCCTTCTGGATCATACGCTCTCAAATCATCCAAACTCACATTGCCCTCATCACTCTCACTGCTCTTCACCAAAACTTTCTCAAACTCTTCCTTTGTGAGCAAGCCAGCAGTATTGACTTCCCCTATTGACTTCTCCAAACCCTCAGCCCTTGTCTCCAATTTCTTCAACCCCACTTCCAAAACCATAGCTTGTTTTTCGAACCAAGTGAACAAACCAAAGAATGAGCAGCAAGAGCCCCAAATTCTTGGTGAGAACGCTGAGCACACCGGGGCTTACTCCGAGACCGCCTTGGTGAGTTCACCTTCTTCACTTGCACCAAATCCTTGTCCATAGCTCCGGAGGTGCCTTTGTCGTCGGAGCGATTGGACTCCTCCTGTTCAAACAATTCTAGGTTGTTCGACTTCTTCTCTCCGCCCATAATCACCGGCCTCCGCCTCAACGCCGCCGCCGGGTTCGTCAGAATCGAATTTGCTTCTCACAAAATATTTCCCAAAGCCCTAGAAAAGAAGGCGAACAAATTGAAACTCTAAAAGACATCGAAAGGTCGGAAATGGGAGAGAGATTTGGAGGCAGAAAAATATTATATGCAAATTGAATCGGAGAAGATGATAAAGCGTCGCTAAGTTTGTTTCGAGCGCTTCAGAGTTTTGAATTTGTGGTAGCTTTATTGACTCAAAGGCCCAAATATGGTTATTAAGCTTTTGGCCCATTAATCGTTGCAAATATCAATGACCCGTAAAATATTAAAAAGTATATATTATA
>JAYMTQ010003399.1:0-10307 GCA_036897385.1 Geranium incanum
GGTTTGGTCATGTCCAAACCATCCAATGGTTACTACATGTTGTGTGGTCCTCCACATGTGACGTGGATTATTAAAATGTCTCCTATTAAAAGATTTTACATCTACTACCCAAATACATACATATAATATAAATACACACGTGTGTATACATATAGCCTATAGGCAAGTAGTCCGTGCAAACCAAGAGGGTTCCGGCGAATCTCCCAGACCGCAAGACGTGGTGTGCGCTGACACGGCACTGCGTTGACAGGCACACTAAAATTTGCGCTGACGTGACAGTGTAAAAAAATGACTATATATATAATTTGATAGTGTATAGAACATTACTAAAATTTGTCTCTAATCTACTTCGTTATTATTCTTATAAAGATGATTCATTATTTACAATCCGATAGAATATGAAATAATGACCGCTAAACATGTCCTAAAATGGGATATTACCATACTTATTTTAATTTTTTGCTTAAATAAATATTTGGGATACCTGCAACTTGACATACCTGGTTAAATGTGTTTTTTATCTACGTAAACTTACAGTTTTTTTAAGAAAAATGTTGTAGGTCACCTAAACCAAACATTTTATCGTCGTTTTATGCTATATGTATAACCAATTTATATGAAATGACACTTTTGCTCCTCAAAAATCAAAATGTTCCCAATTTTCGGAGCACTCGTCTCCTTCCCCATGCTTGGGTGCGCCTGAGAGCTAACACTGGCTTCCTCGTCGACAACGGTATATTGGCGTCTGGCTACCAGCAGAGTGGATACCAACAAACCCCCTACTTTCATTCATTGTCTTCGAAGTTTAACATATTCTTAGTGGACACAAATTCATAGACCTCCCAAGTCAGTTCACGTGACCCTATGTTGTGAACAACCCTCACCTCACCCAAACCTTGGTCCCTCCTCGCTTGAGCTCCTGATGACACCAGCAAGTTGACAGTGTCTGCACCTCTAGCTCGACCTCCCAAAATCAGATCCGGCCACCAAGTACCTCTACAAAACACCTGAAACCTTGTCCACCATCTCCTTGTCCCCCAAAACACCTCGATGTCGTCGATATGGGCTCCCCCACCTCCTAATACCAATGTGCCTCTAAGCGAAAATGCGTTGCTAAAGCTCCATATTCCAATCCTGATGCATAAAGTGTCTCTCCACCAAAACTCCAAATCGACTGGCAAGGAGGCGTCAATCCTCCGCGGGACATGGACAACACCGATTGGCACCACAAAAAATCACAGATCACGCTGGATAGGTATCGTCTGAGCAAAAGAAAAATGCGTAAAACAAGAGGGGAGAGAGAAATATTAAAGAATGAGGGTAAAGTCATAATTTCGAAACCTTTTTATTTACAAAGAAACTAAATGTCTCTGACCTGTAAGTAAAGTTTGTGAATCAAAAGAGGGGCAAATTTATCATTTCACATAACTTGATCGTAGAATATAACAGTAACAAAATGATCCTAAATAACTTACGAAATAAAAAAATGTACTCAAATGAAAAATACAGTTTGGTCAAATACGCTAAATCAGTCAAAAAAAAAAAGAAAAAAAAGGATTGCGAAGGAGAGTGAGAGAATAGAAACAAACTTAGTTTCAGTGAGAGAGAGAGAGAGAGAGAGAGAGGAAATGGGAATGGCTGGTAATGGAGGAGTGGCGTGCAGGTGTTTCCTGGAGAAGAGGAGGCCACTCCTCAGCTACACCTTCAGAGAACCCAATTCCGGCGACAGGCTCAAATTCCGCCGCCATCTCCTCAACGTCTCCGCCAATTCTCTCTTCAAGAAGAAGTCCTTCTTCGGCAACGCGTGCATTTCCAGGTCAGCTCTTTCCAGATTCTTCCTCTTTCCCCTTTGCTGAATGTGAAATTAGGCAATTGAGGAGTCAGGGAAACGAGAAATTGACGCAAGCGTCTGTTTGGATGGTGAGAATATTGTGAATCGAGAAATTGGAATGGGGCTTAGAGAAGCAATTTTAGTGATTCCAGTTTTAAGAAGTGATCACACAGTATTGTGCTTGATTTGATTGTTTTCCTATTTTGGATTGTATGGCTCCAGAATTTAGAAGAAATAAATGTGCAGCTCAACAATTGCGGGTAGTGTTCCCTTTAGCTAATCGATGAAGAACTAGTGATTGTCAAGCAGGAAAGAAAAGGATTGTACGAATAATGGTTAAAGTTCTGACCTGTATAATGTAGTAAATTATACAGTTTTGTTCCCTTTACCTAATTAATGAAATATTCTGACTTATATAATGCAGTAAATAATACAGTTCTTACTAGCCATTAAAAAGGACAGCTTGGTACACACCTTTGATTGTGGAGACATATACCATGATTTGATTTTTTTCGTATTTTGGATTGTATGGCTCCAGAATTTAGATGAAATAAACATGCAGCTCAGCTATTGCATGCAGCTCAACAATTGTGAGTAGTGTTCTCTTTAGCTAATCAATGAAGAACTAATGATTGTGAAGCAGGAAAGAAAAGGATTGCACGAATAATGGTTAAATTCTGAGTCCCTGACCTGTATAATGTAGTAAATAATACGTTTTGTTCCCTTTAGCTAATCAATGAAGAATTAATGATTGTGAAGCAGGAAAGAAAAGGATTGTACAAATAATGGCTATATTGAATATTCTGACCCATATAATGTAGTAAGTAATACAGTTCTTACTAGCCATTAAAAAGGACAGCTTGGTACATACCTATGATTGTGGAGACATATATCGTCAAATGTGGATGGATGCGGAAAACCTCCACAGTCTCCACTTATATTGGAAAATCCATTTCTCTTAAGATATTTCTGCTTTAACAACTTATGCATTTCCTGCTCAGTATTAATATAGTTGATCCTGACAACGTCTAATTTGCATAAGGTTAAGTGGGTCTTCCTGTAGATTAACATTGTTTTGAATTTTCCAACTGCCATCAACCGGCTTTCTGATTTTGTCATTTACTAGTCATTTAAACCAACACTTTGGCGGGTTTTTTAATTCCGTAAATTTTTACACTGTTGGAATTTGTCAAGTAACTCATAAACTGAAGGGTTTGTGTTCATGCAACAGCTAAATAACAACCTTTCCTAATCTATACTTTGATGTGCTTATTATGTCGCTATCATGCTATCACTTGTGACTACGCATAAGATTTTTGAAGTGATGTCTGATAATATACATGGATTGCAGCATGGATTCCCGAGAGAAGGCAAGATCTGCAATATTGCAATCGTCAAAACATAAGAGGGTACCAATGTTTGTGATGATGCCCATGGATTCATTTGGCATTGATGCTACTGGGGCTCCCAAAATTAGAAAGTGAGTGTTATGTCTTCAATTTTCTGTTCCAGGAGCATTATTATGCATTTTCTTAAATGTGAGAATCTGCCTCTACATTGCAGTTTAGAAACTCTCTCTTCCTTAAGTATTGGATTGCAGTTACTCATGTTTTAAAAGCACCTCGATACCTTATTTATATTATGATTCAGCACGGTTTATATTAATAGTTGAACTGAATGCTCATTACATGCTTATTTTGATTACTATGGGATGTAATTCCGATTGTGTTTACGCAGTAATGTAAAATAATCCTACTTCATTTTACGATTTTTCGTTAGTTTCAATCATTCTCACTAACACAGGCATGACATTAGTTCAGAGATTAGATGCATTATATGATCTATGGTTATTATTCCATATTCAGCAGTAGTATGTAATCACTTGAAAATTTCCTCATTTTTCTTTCAGATTCAAAGCCTTAACCGTGTCTCTAAAAGCACTCAAGTTGGCAGGTGTCCATGGAATTGCGGTTGAGGTTTGGTGGGGAATTGTAGAACGTTTCTCACCTTTAACATACAGTTGGTCTTTATATGAAGAGCTTTTCAAATTGATAGCTAAGTCAGGATTAAAGTTGCATGTTGCTCTGTCTTTTCATTCAAATACACACCTATTGCCTGGTGGAAAGGGGGGTGTTAGCCTTCCGTTATGGATTCAGGAGGTAATCTGTAAAACGATTTTCCTAGAACTCTATTAAGCTGCATCTTAACCAACTGGATATACAAACTTTAGGATTCTTTGGTGATTAATATATCTGTTCTCATTTACTTCTCCAGCCATAAAATTCGTGACTTATACAATTGGTAGGATCATCAAAGTCCTCTGTGTATATAGGTTTATACATTTCTATTTATATTTTCTTCAAGAAAATGAAGAATTTTATGTATCTAGTCATTTTATATGTTATTATCAGATTTTAATATTTTTTGAGGACTATGCTTCATTCATATGCTATTGTATTCCTTTCCAGTGGTAAATGTGGTTATGTCCTTTAAGTATAAAATTGAGGACAAAAGGCAATCCAATAAATCAATACAATACAATCCAACCCTGACCTTTTATCTTGAAATTTGAACTGACCAGGGAAACTGCTATACTTTTTTGTCAGATTGGTCATCTCAACAAGGATATATATTATCGAGACCAAAATGGCCATTCAAATAACGATTATCTTACTCTAGGGGTTGACCAGCTTTCTCTTTTCTGCGGCCGAACTGCTCTTCAGTGTTATGAGGATTTCATGTTCAATTTTGTTAACAATTTTGGATCCTTTTTTGGGACTGTGATTGAAGAAATAAGTGTTGGGCTTGGCCCTTCTGGGGAGCTGAGGTACAAACGTGTCATCATAGAACAGTGAATAAAAAGCAGTTGCAAGATTGCTTACAAAATTCTGGCAGGTATCCTTCACATCCTTTTGCTGACGGTAGATGGAACTTCCCAGGAATTGGTGAATTTCAATGTTATGACAAGTACATGTAAGTCAAAATCTTTTGTGTATCACACAATGTTAATTTTAGCAAGTATTAATTTTTTAGTGCTGACAAGCTCATTATCCTTTTAAGGATGGCAGACTTGAAAATGGCTGCATGTCAAGAAGGAAATCCTCAGTGGGGAGATAGGGGTCCGCAAAATGCTGGATGTTACAATAGTCATCCTTCTGGCATTCCTTTCTTTGAAGGGGGGCAGGACGGCTTTCTTTCTGATTATGGCCGTTTTTTCCTCGTAAGTATACTTGAAAAGTTATCTACTTCAAGTTTTGATGTATAAATTATCTGCAGCACATACACTACTTAATTTGTGTTTTATAGATCTTCACTTCCCAAATATTGGTTATTGCTCTTCCACTATTCACTCATCAGATAATCTATAAATAATAGATTGATTAAAAACACAGACAGACGTTTCATAAGAAACAAAAAACACACAATTTGTTCGGAAATGTGGGCTATCAAATTAAAAAAAAACACGGTATGCATGGAAAGGTGGGCTATCAAATTAAAAACATGCACACTGTGTAGCAGAATGAACTTATGTGTTGACTTCGGGTAATTGCAGTACCAGCCTTTTGATTTTTTTTATAGGTTTAACATCAGAGTAATTAGTAAACTTTTTCTTTTAGATGCACTGTATTATATTCACATATATTAAAAATAAAGTGATAAGATACCCATTGAAATGGTATGTTGTGTTTATAATTTAACAAGAAAGTCTGTTCTTAAGTTAGAGAGTATGTAGACGAGGACAGCACATCCTCATAAAGAGAAACTTGGGGACAAACCCTTTTATATCAAGTAACGTGATTGCCCTGACTAATCCTGAAGCAATAGCCCAAAAAGATTCATGAAAGGCAGCCCTATTCAACAACAAATTGACACCAGTGAACTGATCCTAAAAATTCCATGGTTTATCTTACATGGTGCTGTTGATTCATACAGCTAAAAGCCTAAAGTATTATCTCATAGACATGTTATACAAATTCAATGAAAGTTGCATTATCGTATGAAACGGGAGAAAACTGTATTACTGATTATTTTTGTGTGATTACAATGTATTATGCATCACTTGGACCCATATGATCGTCAAAACTTGATATGGATGATTTTGAGCATAAGGAACCTGACATCCACATTACTCTTCATAGGAATGGTACAGTGATAGGCTGATTCGCCATGCAGATGCTATTCTTGCAAGGGCAGCTAATATGTTGATGGAATTTCAAGAAAGCAAGCAAACTCATGTTATGCTGGTAGCCAAAATTGGTGGAATATATTGGTGGTACCAGACAGTATCACACCCTGCGGAACTGACAGCTGGGTACTACAACACAGCTTTCAGGAATGGTTACGATTCTCTTGCTTCAATGTTGTCTCGTCATGGAGCTGCTTTGCATATTCCGTAAGATTCGAACTCTCAAATTTGCCCCTTAATTGTAGATTTGTGACCATGGTTTTTGTTTTCTGGCTCCTCTTTTTTTTTAAAAATAAGATCTATGGACAAATCTCAGTAGTCTGGGAGATCAGTGAACATGCAACATTTTGTTGTTCACTTATAGATTCACCATCTTGCCTTCATACAGGTAGTAGATTTTATTGCTTTGATGCATCCAGTATAGTGCAGTACAGCACTGGTAGTATGAATGTTTTTTCTGTGGAAATAGGGGACATCATGATGGCATGAGGATTTCGTGTTCGTACAATTTGACAATCATTTTTTGACACAAAGTTGTTACCTATCAAGGAATGCCATCTTTAGAATAAAAAAATTGATAGTGGAATCTAAACTGGCCAGGAAAGTTGATTGTCCAGTTTCGAGGGAATTTTAAATTCCAGTGGGGAATGTGGGATTCAAAACTTTTCTTAGTCGATGTTAAAGGTTGATTTACCTACAAGCGGAAGCTGATAGGTGGCGGCCTTAGAATGTTAATCAAGTGGTCACTAAATCCACATTATTTTGAAGTGGGACGCTTCAACACTCCCCTCGTGCACGGGCCTCGTAGGGGGACCAAAATACATGAACATGGAGGAAACACAAATAGAAACGAACCAAGTTCTGATATCATGCTAAATCATGGTCTACCTAAAAGCTCAAGCTTATTGGTAGAATTCCCAAGATGCTTATGAAGTAGTTACTAAAATTCACGTTCTTTTGATGTGGGACACCTCATCCATTGGGAAAGTTGGTGACATATTTATCCTACTTCTTGTATCACTTTTTTCATCTTTTTTTAAATCAAGAGGTGGTGTAGCTGGGTGATTTCAATCAAGAGAAACTAAAAGGTTAGTCGTCATGAAAAGAAATCTTAAGAAAGAAGATAGAATGTTTAGACGGATTTATTTTGACACTAGTAACAGTAAGGGTGAGATTAAGAGTGAATTTATCCAAGCAGGAGATGGTGTAGCTCGAATTTAAGATGAGATGAGGGATAACATACATGTGGAAAATAAGGAGGTTAGTGGCTTCTTTTGGAAGGTAAGAGAATTAAGTTGAAAGAAACAGAAAGGATAGGCCTAAGTTATCACGGAACACATTATTTACACAAGGAAATACGTTAGATGAGGTAGAATGAGTGAGGAAAGTATGAGTAGCCGGGGGATTTTTTTGATGTAGCTGCCGACTTTGCGTGGGAAACAGCTGGTTGTTGTTCTTGTACTCTAATAATCTCACGTTGCTGCTGTTTACACTTACATTAATTTTATTTGTTGTGTTAGATATCTCCTTCCTAACAGGCTTATGTATTTGACTGTTTTCTTCTAGATGTTTAGAAATGATGGACACAGAAATGCCACCAACTTATCTTTGCAGCCCGGAAGGATTACTCCAACGGGTGAGGATTTTCTATGTTATCCATGTTTTTTCTTCCTTTGGTTTTGTCAAATTTGCTACTCAAGTTCACGCTATTGTAAATTGCTTAATTCTACAAACACTATGTTCATAGATCTAAATATCTGGCACATAAATAATTTAGTTGATAGGAAATAGTTTCTGGATGTATCTAATGTGTTGTTGGACTTATCATATTTCTGCCACTTTGGGCATTTCTACTATATGAGATGTTTGTTTTCTGCTAAAGCCTTCTCAAGGCCTGCATTCCTATTCAAATGGTATCACTCCACTAGTCTCCATGACTGCAAAATGACTGGCGTCACTGGCCCTAATAAATGACCTTATACTTGTGGTCTCTAACCTGATCAGTTATTATCTCAGTTTATATTAACATTATTTTCCCTCGGCTGCTTCAAAATCCCGATTCTTTCCACTTTTTGAACCTTTTGTTAGGTCATCTAGAGTGGTGGTATCATTTTAGGATTTATCAGAAATGATTGACTTGAAATCATATAAATTTACTTGTATCACTGAAAGTAGATAGAGTCTACGTACGTAATAGGAATAGTGCCTTGTCTGAAATATTGAACTTGATTCTTGTATCTGTTACCTTCTGCTACTAATAGATCCTTTTTGCTTATTGCACTTGTAACTCTAATGCCGCAGAAATATGAATTAATGATTGCCGTTGATCACAATGCTACCCCTCAACTGCTATTTTCCCCTCTAAAATTAAAATAATGTTATTTTTATCAAATTTGGAATGAGTTTAACTTGCATCACCCACATTTTCTGGGAAATGACCCGTTGTTGTTTGTGTTCTTAGGACTGCATGAGATGTTCTATATTATTCATGCTCTGTATTATGTCCTTAACTAAATCAATTCAATTTGGACCAGATACGAAATGTTGCAGACCACAGGATAATACAGATGATTGGAAGTAATTCCAATGAACGGTTTGATGAGGTAGGAGTTATGTTTTTTTTATTCCAAGCGCTTCCTTTAGCTATTTTCTATTTTGGTTTGTGGAAATAACTTTACATCAATCATGTTTTTAGCCTTGTCCAACCTTGTTACCATTTCTTTCTTTTCTCTTTTAAATAATGTTCCTTATGTCTTGCAGGCTGGGTTACAGCAGATATATTCAAACTGTTACCATCCAGGGGCAGAATCTGTAAGATCGTTCACATATTTTAGAATGAACGAAAAGATTTTTAGGGGTGAAAACTGGAATAACTTTGTTCCTTTTGTTAGAAAGATGAATTCAGATTTGTAAAATACATCCAAACCCAATTTAGTCATTGAGTGTACCAAGTGTCAATAACATTAGTGTTGCTGCCCCTACGTTTTAGGCTAAAGGGGTGTGATTAGAGTCTCTTTTTTTCTCTTACCTTTCTGACGTATCAATAATAATTATTTTTATGCCCTTATAGAGCGCATATTTGAAACTTATTTTCCCAAGAGCTGCACAAGTATATCAAGTCCTAGCAATGCATGACTTAAGAAATATGGTAGATGGTTCGGTTTTTTTGGTGAATCGGCAGGAGTCTCTTCCCAGCTTGTCTTGTTTGCCAACATTGGCAAGAATGTGCATGAGAATGGCGGCTCAGAGGGTGGCTACAAGTTTTGGTTTAATCTATCTGGGTAAGTTGTCCTTGAAACCTCGCATTTCATTGTGTTTTAAATCAGGGTCGAACTGGTTCTCTGGATTAGTCAAGTAAATGATAATTGTATGAAGGTTGTGATTTGCTTATGGGCATGCTCTTCTGATTCTCGATTTAAATCATTATTAGTATTGGCTGTATATACATTGGTCTGTGAACCATTATTGACTCAGTATTGTTTGACTGGAAGAAACTGTACTCCTATGATCCTATCCCATTGTGTCTGCTGTAGTTAAGTTTTTGTGTATTTTGATTGACAATTTGGTTTGCGGTTCGCATTAATTATGATGATAAACATGTTAGTTACATTCTTTGATCTTGTCTTCTTTGTTTGTTGATGGCATATAGAAAATATATTTTAGTTCGTGTAGGTGGGATCATGATCCGGATCACCTAAAAGTTTAAGCGAGTAAGAAGTCTAGAGGTTGTATATCGAGTTGCGACAGACCGACGGTATACTCTTATACCCTTTTAATGCACAGACAAATAGACTATCGGCTCGTATGGGTTCAATCATAATACCAACATTTGATACTAGATTAAAATTTTGAGAAACATGTGAAGTCTCTGATATGTGACTGAGAATCTACACAGTCTTGGCATCAGTTGTAAGAACCCAATTGAGCTAAGAACTCAAACGGGTGAGTATGGTGATAATTAAGTGGTGAGATGGTGAACATATCTTCTCACATGTTAGGTAGAATGAAATTCATGTGTGAAATTGCACATGAAACAATAAATAAAGGAGTAATTGTAATAAAATATCATATTGTTTGACACTTCTATCAAAAAAGTGTTCTCTTGTTTGTTAATTATAGAAAATGTGTCATGTTATTTACATATTTTTACAAAAATGACGAAATTGCTTTTAAAATTAAGGCATATAATAATTTTAAAAAAATTAACTTAAAAAAAGTAAATTAAAAAGGTTGATTATACAAATTTTAATTATAATATAAAAAAAGAAAAAAATTAAAATGTTTTTGTAA
>JAYMTQ010003400.1:0-10300 GCA_036897385.1 Geranium incanum
AGTACTCATAGTTTTTTTCTTTTTTATTTTTAAAAAGAACATTAAGAAAAGTAAGTTTACAAATAATTTTTATTTGTTTAAATTTTTTTAATAACTATTCTTATAAAGAGTTACGAGACATTTTCCCGTAATGTAAACCAAATCTCGATGCGTATACATCCGCAGGCACACAACACCCACCAACAGACAGGTATGCTGTTCCCATAAAGTCGTCTTTCATCATTCTTCTCGCTACCAACTGCAATACAACTTTCATGTTTGAACACAACAGCTATTGCAATAAATAAGTTTTAATCATTTAGCTCCTCGCATACAGTTTTTTTCTAGACCAATCATTAATGCAATCCCTAATTAAGTAGCCCAAAACTCACGAGTTCCGCTCCACAATTTGGAGGGGATTCATATAAGTACTGCAGAATAAAGCAAACTACGCATAAATGAATTAGTAGAATTGCCTATCCTGTCTTCTAGTTTAGTCAACTACACTTTCCCTTCTTCAATCAGCTCACCTGCTGTTGGTGGCTTCCATACATAGGATAAGCTGCATATGCTGCTCCGTACATGCGCGGATCGTGAGGAGATGGAGGCACTCCATATCCATACCCGTCGTAAACTTGTCCCCCATAGTACGCTCCATTCCATTGGTTACCATATTCCTTATACTGCAAATCCCCACAATACACCATTCTTAGACCACATTAACACATCAAGTTTAAATTACTTCTTTGAGTGACGGACTACATGATAAAAGTCTCACAGTGACAAGGCAATAGTGATGAGCAAATAATCAATAGCTTCCACTAACAACATGAACTCAACAGCATTCAACACTTTTAACCGCAAGCTGATATCATTTCAAATAATTTCCCTAACCACGTTTGTATAAGAGAAATGAAAAGTCTACCTGCTTGTTTGCTGGATTCCGGCCCCAAGAAAGACGTACTGTATGGCTGCCAATCACTGTCCCGTTTAATTTCTGCAACGCCTCCTCGGCGTTATTTCTGCATAGAAAATTTGACGATGGATCACAAATTTGAGAGTAACGTAAGAGATTGTGTTAGATGGTCTAAAGAATAAACATGTCATGCAACAGAGTCGCGTGACGGCTAGGAGTTTCACCTGCTGGCAAATTGTACAAAACCACATCCTTTTCCAAGTGGTATTTTAACATAGACTATTTCACCGTATTGAGAGAAGGGTTGTTTGAGATCTTCATCACTCACATTAGAATCAAGCCCTCCCACAAATATCTAAATCAAATATTGGTTAGTAAAAGAACATGATGCTTAGGCAAGAACAAGAGGTCAGGGATTTCAATGCCTTAACAATGTTATCAATGAGCCGGAGAACTCACAGTTGTGTTCGTAGCATCTGCATCAGATTGGCCTTGGGCTGAGGAACCATTTGCTGCATATCCACCAGCCAAAATTTAATAATTAGAGAGATTACTTTGAAAATTCCAGTTCGAAGGATATGTTTGTCGGAACACAATTCCCTTCACCACACACCAACATAAAAGATCCACAAGTCGGGAGCCTTAACAAAACTTAAACCCACTCGTACAGAAAGACTTGATCCAAGGAGAGCTAACTTCCGCAATTATCTAGTCTCTCCCATATCTAAATAACTAAAAATATGACATGGGCATAAAGGGATGTCTGAGTCATGCTAGCATAATAAAGCTCAAAAGCTATCAGCATCATGGATCTAAGTACCTCGTGTAGATCCACTTAAACAAGATTGAGGCTGTACAAAAATGTTCCTTTGGCGCTCATTTAGTAATTTTAAGAGCCATATAATGAAACATTTACATAACAAACTATGATTTCCTTTTGTTCTTTCATCGCAATTTTTTCCTGGCTGGAATTCAAGAGCAGGGGATAAATCGAGGAACTAATTATGCCTTTATTAATGTTGAGATTCCTATTGATGATCACATGACTGTCAAAAAAAGAAGCAAAGGATTCACCTCATGAACGTTACACTTCAAATGGGATGTCAAAATAAATGACTGCATCTCACTGAAAAATCAAAGGGAAATCAACTCTTATCGCATGTATCCTACATCGGTTAATGAGTATTCTAGTTACCTAAATTGGATGTCCAAAATGACTATCGTACTTAACATTTCAGGAAGATAATTATGTGAATTATCAATAACATATTCTGTAGGGATTAGTTATAACGACTTAATCGATTTACACGCAGGGGACGGCTCGGAGATGTGGGGAAAGTGAAGCACTAACTAAACTAATATTTTATTTTACAAAATTTCAACGACGATACACACTTTGGGATGAAGGGGTAGTTGATATAACTTATACGGTGTATTTTAACCAACACAAACCGTTCATGGAGTTGCATGACTCACACCAAGTGCATGATTTATTACAACATTATGATTCAGAGGTATGCAATTAAGATATAGATGGATGTCATCACAACAAAATACTCAAACGAGCTTCTCCCTTCTGTACTATAAATTTTAAAACAATTATGGCATCACCCTTCCACTCCACTTTCAATTTGGTAGCTTCACATTCATTAGTTGATTAACTAATCATTCATGTCTTGATGAAGAGTCCAACTAAATTTCAGTTGCATATATGGTGTGAAGCTTAGTGGATGGTAGCTACTAGCCATCCCAAGGTTCATTGAAGAGGTCATAATGCACTTCTTACCATAGACCAAACAAAAACAATTGTAGTAATCATATGAACTCTTTAAATGTCCAAATGCACTTCCTGATGTACACATGCATCTTTATCTGATTACGGAAATGAACCCATTTATAGATATATCTTCCTAGCTACAACGAGAGAGCCACACTGAGTGGATGATGCAATTAACAGGGGAAGGTAGAAAATAAAGCAAAAGGGTCGGAAAAAGAGACAAATGAGAAAAGGATAGTGTGGATGAATTGCTTGATTTTCCATTTTCATGTGCAGCAAATATAAGCTCATGCACAAATGTATAAACTCGTCAAATACTAGCTGATTAGTTATGGAGAGCAAAAAGAACAATGAAGGATGAGGAACTGCAGGGCAGGGATATTGGAGAACAAACAATTATTTGCAAAGTAGAATATGAAAACGCTTTATTTATCGCCGCCAGAAAAGAGATGAAAAACAATTGATGAGCAATATAATGCCTATATGCAAAGAAACCAAAGTGTCATTCTGAAAAATAATATATATCTTGAAATGACTGATATGGAAAACAAGAATATGTATACCTTGAGAAGAATATTGGCTCTGATACCCAGAAGACTTCCTGGGAGTTGCAGCACCTATTCGCATGGGCCTGGTCGAACAATAAGCACCATTCATTTCTGTCATGGCCTTTGTCCTTTCGCCATCATCTCCAAACCTCACAAAACCATAACCTTTAGGACGGCCAGTATTGGCATCAAAGACAACTTTGGCAGCTTTAACAGATGGATATTTATTAGCAAAAGTTTCATGCAATAAACTATCAGTAACATCCGCGGCTAAATCTCCTACAAATATGGAAAGATCAGAACCGTTATCCGAACGTTTGTCTCCCGTGCTAAATGTTGCCCAATTCAAACGCAAAGGCTGCTCCGTGTTAGGCATTAAGGTGCCCGAATAGTTCTGCAGAACCTTCTCTGCTGTATCATGATTAAAAAACTCAACAAAACCATATCCCTCTGATAAACCAGTCTGCTTATTTCGAATCACCTTAAGCGAGAAAATCTGCACATCACGGAAAAGAAATTAATAACAAGACCAACAATGAAAAATGTAGCCTCTATAAAAATATTATCTTTGGACCAAAAATAAATAGGTATAGTAACTAAATGTGAATTACTGCACAAATCCGCTCTGATAATCCTTAATCGAGCTTTCATTACTGACAATAATATGTTACACACGACTATTTTCACTTATATGTATTAGTTCCATAAATCTTGTTTATTAGGAAAACAAACCACAATAAATGCATTTCTTTCCTCTCCAAAAAGTGGTTTACAAGCCTATTCCTATATAATGACAAGTACTAAACTTATAGCTCTGTTTTTGTACCTTTTTTCTGCTACTAATATTCACTTTCCTTTCCAATTAAAACGACCACTCTCACATTGAATACCATAGAATAATATATAGTCACACAATAACATATAGATTTACAAATTAGAATTCAATGGAGTATATATATATATTTCAACAAATCTGAATCTCATTTTATCCACTATCACCTCAGAACAATTACAGAATCAGAAACAGAGCATCAATCGATCAACAAATTCAGGTAACTAACAAATTGTTCTGACCTCACCGGCGGCGGCGAAACAGCTGTGCAAGTAAGCCTCGTCCATCCAATGATGCAAATCGCCCACCCATATGGTCTTGTTGTCGCCGCCGGCCGACGCCGGGTGCTGCGGCGGAGGAGGGTGGTGGCTGAATTGGTGGTACGGCATGTACTGCTGCGGCGGCATCATGTGCTGCTGCATTACCATCGCCATCCACTGCTGCGGCGGCACCGCCACCGGAACCGCCCTCGGGCTCCGCTTCTGCGCCGCCACCGACGACGACTCTGATGATTCGTTTGGCTGCTCCATCACTAGAAAGCGAGCGAATCTGGGTTTCAGGCGGTTAGGGTCTAAGGGAGAGGATTTGTGGATGGATACGTGTGGGTTTGCTTTGTGAACGCGACTGTCCTATCCACCGTCCGATTCTGCGCCGTGGGCTGAGATCTGACCGTTGATTTCGGGCCGTGTACTGTTCGGGTGCGCCGCCAGCTTGCATTTTTGGAATTGCGCTGATTTTTATTTACTCTTTCTTTATCGGATTTACTGGGGTAAGCCAGTAAAAGTCGGTGGGGGTAAATATGGTACGAGAGTGCAGAGAGTAGCATGATTGTGTCTGGTGACTTTGGTTTGAGGTCACACTTCTGTTCTTTTAGCAGAAAGGGAGGTAATGGTTTTTGACACTGGACAAGAATGAAGACAAGTGACAAGACAGACATTCAAAATCAAATCTGGTCACTTTTTCCAGTTTCCTCTTTCAGTGACTGCTGTGGCTTGCATGAGATTTAACTTTTGTGGTTTCTTTTGGGAAATTTTATAACAAGTCAAAGCTTACATTTATTTCAGATGATTACATTTGCATGTAACTTAACCTAGCTATTATTCAACTAAAATTTCAATTGTAATCTGAAACATGAATTATTAATTTAAAATATGGGAAATTACGCATCACTACTCCAATTATCGTCTATTTTCACATCACTATTCCGAATTTTAAAGTTTTATTTACAAATACCTGGACTATTTTTTACACTTAACTCTAATCGTCAAATCTAACAGAATTATAAGGTAAAATGTCTAAAATACCCTTACCATCTATTTTTTCTTCATAAATTTAAGTCCAAAATTCTATTTTAAGATATTTTATCATTAAATGTGAAATGACATATTTACCCTAAATCAAATAAAATATTTGGCTTTTGCTTCGAGGGTAAATATGCCTTTGAAGTTAAAAAAATGAAAAAAATCATCTTCAACCTCACAAACCCTCGTTCTCTCTGGTTCTCCACCAAGCATCTTAAAGAAGTTGTCGCCGCCAGAGCCATCCAGGAAGCTTTGACAGCCGATGCCGCATGCCTGGTCATTCCCGTTGTCGATTCTGGTCGGTCCACAATATGGCACACAAAAGCGCCTGTCGGCAGCCATTTCTTTGATCGACGACGACATGGTTTTACTCAATTTTGTTGGATTTAAAGTGGAAAGGATGAAATTGTTGATGAGTTGTTTCGATTTTGCAAAAAAAAATGTTGGTGGATTTTTTTACCGTCGTGGAAGATCCATTTTTAAGGGTCGGTGAGGTCTCGTTCATTTCTACAATCCTTCGATTAGATTTGATTTTCAGCTACGTGATTCTGTTGTGTTTAATTTGAGCTCGGTTCGGTTCTGATTCGTCGTATCTGGATTGTGTTTGTGCTTATGAGAATTTGGGATTTTTGTTTCTAGGGTTTGAAGGTATTGGGTAGTTCAGATGGAGAATCATGATAATTGAAGCTCCGGTCGGTTTCTGGTGAACCAAGTCTCTAATACCACTATTGGGGAGAATCGGGTCTTACCTAGGAGGAGAACCCCAAGGAAGCCCACATACACATTGGAGCCCACCTTTGACCCAAAAGACTAGCCTATTAGGTCCACTGTGTATATGAACCCTTCTTATACATTTTAATCTTCTGATGTGGGACTTTGAACTCGCATGTAGACATAACACCAATAACACTTCCCTTCATCATCGCCCCGTAAGCCCAAAGCATATACAACGCCAAGCTCTCCAAGCAGCAGCAAATCTTGACGAACTCTCCCAGCAGTAAGAGATCTGGCAAAGGCGGTTCATGTCACCATCTTCGCTGAAGCAACCCCAAATGGAAAATTTGAACCCGTGTCTAAAGATAGGCAAGCCATGAATGTTTTCATTAAGCTATGGGATTGTTAATGTTTTAGCCCACATTGTTTTATACATATATAAATGTTCCACAGTGACTAAAGCCAGCATTGGCTGAGCTGCCATTTTTCTTGCCTCTTGATATATACCAAAGTCCCACATTGCTTAAAAATGAAAATTACACCCCTTCACTCCCCTCTTTATTAAGATGATCTCTACATATATAAATTAAATTGCGGTGTTCTTGGCTTTTTAACTGAAAATTGGAGTACAAGCCCATCTTCGGAACCCCTTTTTGTTTTAATATATATTTATTAATGATAAAAAATTGTCTCCATGCAAGTCGATGACAGTGTTATGGATACCGGTAGATATCGACAATATATCAAAATTTTCTACCTTCTCGCGACGATATCGTGATAATCGGCCAAAATCTCGGTCAAATTCAAATTAAATCCGGTCTCTAATTCGATCCAGATCAATTGATTTCGATTAAATCTAATTAATTCCGGTCTAATTCAGTTCACCTCATTATTTCCAGTTTGACATTTAGGTTTTAGACAATTATTTAATCCAAAATAGTATGTATATTAATTATTTATTTATTACAAAACGCGTTTTGCAGCCATCTTCCTGCAATTTTCTTGCGATCTCTCCGAGTTTGTCAGATCTCTAATTTTGTCAGCTAGCCAATATATATGCCTTCGATATCCGAGTTCCACAACCTTAGTCGTCGAGGAGAATAATATATACCATCCTTACCGAATTTTATTAAGGTTGCGGTCGGAGAAGACACTAGCCCTGATTGGAGATGACCTGATTGCTTCAATTTAATCTCTTGTCACTGGAAAAACTAAAAAATAAAAATTGGCCAACATGTCAAAGTCAAACCCTTGAAATAGTTAAAACCCCAAGCTATCGAATCATACATGTACAATTGCTCAAATTGAACTGTAAATGGGAATGGAATTTGGAAATTTGGAAATTTGTCGACAACCAAATTGCAGGAAGTAATATTTTGTTGAGTAAAGCAAATGAGATATATGGCCTGCTGAATGGAGGTGGGTCTGCGCTGCACATAAAACTGACATTTGTCTCAATGTTGTGTAGTATCACTGTCACCATCACTTACCTGCCTTTGTAGTTACTTCTTTGATTAGTCTTCACTGTGCAGACCATGACTGACTTCTCGACTTGCAACTACAATTTTGTCTTGTTTATCGTTCTTGTTACTGTGTTGTATTGCTGGCTTTTACTGCATTGGATGATTAAGCACATATGTTGTTTGATTATACTGAGACCACTGTTATAGGCAATGAGAAGGGCTGTTAAAACTTTTACTTTCCCCTACCATACTATTATAATGCTCATTCTTAAATTTACTTTACATTTCCTTTAGTCATTTGAACCTATGTTAACTTATTAGTATTAGCTTATTTCGTTACAGTTATTGAACGGTCGGATCATTGTAAAATGATTCAAAAAAATGACACTTTAGTGTATTTAAGTATACTTTATTTTTACAAAACTGTCTTTAATCATAAAATTGAGATATGTATTATCCTAACAATTTTGTTGTTATACTTTTACCAAAATTATGTTACTATTTAATTTGAAAAGACAAAATTACTTTTAATAACTTTCAAAATTCATATGGCCATCTTTATCATTTTTCTTGAAGTAATAATAACATTCTAAAATGTATATGGAATTGGTGAAAGTGTAACTCTAGTATAATAATTAGAGTACCACAAAAACTAATTTAATAGTTAGAGAAATTCATGCGAAAATATATACTTTTTTTGGAAAAAAATATAGTATGCTTAGGTGTATTAAAATGTTATTTTTCCTAAATAATTCAATTGAAAATTTTCTCTCAAAGTAATAACAAAACTCAAATAAAAATATGTGAATAAAACCAATTTAAATGAAATAAATTTTCTTTAATTTTAGTTGTAGGTGGATAGGTCTTTTACACCTTGAAAAATCTTACTCATAAGCAACATGGGCTACTTACTCATAATATGCGGTGTAGTTGAGCGCTAATTATTTACGCATCTGAGTCACCCATCCATCAGCCTCTGTCCTTACCTAAATTGCTTACTTCATTCTTTTCCTACACTGTGTTCTCTTACACAGTTCTGGTTTATTTTATTTAACTAATTGTGATAAAAGAGATGTGGCCACCACACCATGTCCCTACTTGTTCATTTTACCATACCCTTATTTTGGGGAATGGTTGTGTGTTAGATTTTTTTACAATCAATCCCCAGACGGCTATAAAAGGTGTATGCCTCTTGGCTCATGACACCAAAAAATTCACTCGAGAGCAAAACTTTCTTCCACTTTCTCACTTGTAATTTTCATATTATCATCTCTCTCTCTTAATTGCTTTAGTGTTTTGTTTTGATGATTAGTGTTAGTTCCCTTTTAACCTCAGGTTTAACAAAAAATTTCACAACAATTTATTATTTTAATTAAAGAATTGTGTGTTTTGAATGTAACGGTCATTGAGGCCTCTCTCCTTTCATTTTGCCCCACACTTTCTTCTCAATTTTAAATCTCAATCATTACTTCACCTTCACGCCACCTTCTCTTTTTTTTTTGGCAAAATAGCAACATTGTAACTTCTTTGAACATAAGTTCTTGATTGTTATTGCCCTAACCAATTCTAGTTATGGTAATCATATCATATTTACATTTTCTTCATGAAAATACTAATATTGACACTCTGATCAAAACCAGTTACTAAACAACCGAAATGGGCATCTCGCATTTTCAATGAATAGTCAAAAATGACATAAGAGTTCATAACAGACATGAATGTTACATGCATGTACTGAGTTATACTGCCTTTTTAAATGGTATATATAGAATCAATGGTGCATATAATTGTCACAAGCTCGATCTTCAATTGTTGTGACTTAGAAGAGTATCTCTTTGATCACAACAAAGAGAGATTCAATTGGCACAAATACTCAAAATGCCGGTGATTCAAAAACATGTTTTGGCTTTTGTGTTCGGCCTTCTTGGTATGATAATTCAATTTTCTCTTTGGTATGATAATTCTATTTTCTCTTCTTTATATTTATATCATTCTCATATTATTACTTAAAATAATCATTTTTGTGGTTTCGATCTTTCTATGTTCCTTGTAGGGAACATTGTGTCGTTTATGGTGTATTTAGCTCCATTGTAAGCCTTTACTTTTCTTCTTTTACGTATTTGAGTCACATTTGTGATTGAAGATTCAATATATGGTTCAAATTTTGTACGTCTTTGTGCAGACCAACATTTTATAGGATTATGAAGAATAAATCGACAGAAGAGTTTCAATCTATACCTTACTCAGTTGCCTTATTCAGTTCGATGTTGTTGTTGTATTACGGTTCCCTCAAAACTAATGGGTTGTTTATCATCATCATCAACTCAATTGGATGTGTTATCGAGTCCATATACCTCATCATATATCTCATCTTTGCCACAAGAAGCTCCAAGGTATGAATTGGATTCTCCCTTTTACGTCACCTTGGCTAATTGATTAAGCATTTGAACTTGGGTCCAAATGTCCTGAATTCAAGTCACGATGTGATATCTCGCCTTTATTTCCAACTTTTGTTGGACATCTCTCCCAACTTCTATTTGGCCTCTCTCCTGGGGGAGTCAAGTGGCGATATTGGCCCCCTTCTACATAAGGGTGTGACTTGAGCCTATTATTGATACAATAATATTAGAACTCTTAAGAATCACAAATTTAGTGTTGTCTTACTTCATCATAGCATAGTCGAGCCCAAATCGATAAAAATATGCATAAAAGTCAACTATCTTTTTTACGATATTAATTGGTTGCAGATCTACACAATAAAACTTCTTGT
>JAYMTQ010003401.1:0-10299 GCA_036897385.1 Geranium incanum
AGCAATTAATGCAAAAACAGCCAATTGGAAAGCAATAGTCATGTTCCTAATCCTCCGCGTTACCAATAAATATACCATTTGATCCCTCTAGCAGCCCCGAACTCTAATTCTAATAAAATATAGAATATACATCATATAGGGATTTTAGCACGAACCCATTGATTCTATATGACTTATTTCCATTCCACCCTTTATACATACTACTTTATTTGTTTATTTGTCGGACTGGGGGCTTTTTTACAAGGGGCCTGATGGATCCTTGATCTCTCTAGGGGATAAATGGACAAAATAGACTCATAGATTCGTGCCCGATATCTATAGTATAGTGATAGTATCAACCAGTAGAGTGATAGTATCAATCCATGCACCCATGTTCTATTCGGTGTAATAAAAAGAAAATAGAAATTATCCTTCGGAGAGATGGCCGAGTGGTTGATAGCCCCGGTCTTGAAAACCGGTATAGTTCATACCAACGAACTATCGAGGGTTCGAATCCCTCTCTCTCCTTTTGTTCGGTGATTTGTCTCTTTATTGGTTTTGCCTAGTTTCTTAGTCTCATTAAAGAGAAATGGCTCGGCTACTCGGCTAGGTATGATAGCCGAGCCAGAAAAAAGAAGATTAGAGAAAGATGAGTTGAAAAGATCAAAAGAAAGGACAAAGGAATCCTTTTTAAGTATGACCTAATCCCCCTGCGTATGTTGGGATCAAATGGATTCCTACTTGAAACACTCTATTCCCTCTCTCAGTTATCAGTTAAGAGGGGTCATGGAAAGGACAGGTTCAAAATCACGATCAATTCCTTTTTCAAATCCTGCCGCAGCTGCACGAGCTCTTCCCGCGTGCCATAAATGACCTACGAATAGGAAGAATCCTAGAACAAAATGAGAGGTAGCTAACCAACTTCTAGGAGAGACATAATTGACTGCATTGATCTCGGTAGCTACGCCACCTACAGAATTTAAAGAACCTAAGGGAGCGTGCGTCATATATTCCGCCGAACGTCGTTCTTGCCAAGGTTGTATGTCTTTTTTCAGCCTACTCAAGTCCAACCCATTGGGACCCCTTAGAGGCTCTAACCAGGGAGCCCGCAAATCCCAAAAGCGCATAGTTTCTCCTCCAAAAATGACTTCTCCAGTCGGGGAACGCATTAGGTACTTACCTAAACCAGTGGGTCCTTGCGCGGATCCCACGTTAGCCCCAAGGCGTTGGTCTCTAACTAGAAAAGTAAATGCTTGAGCTTGAGAAGCTTCTGGCCCAGTGGGTCCGTAGAACTCACTCGGATAAGCAGTATTGTTGAACCAGACAAAGCAACAAGCGATGAAACCAAAAACAGATAAAGCACCTAAACTATAAGACAGGTAAGCCTCGCCAGACCATACAAGTGCACGACGAGCCCACGCAAAGGGTTTGGTTAAGATATGCCAGATTCCCCCAAGTATACAAATGGAACCCAACCATAGGTGCCCTCCAATTATATCTTCTAAATCGTCTACACTAACAATCCAGCCCTCCCCTCCAAAAGGGGACTTTAGTAAATAACCAAATAGAACACTTGGGCTAAGGGTCAAGTTGGTGATTTTTCTGACATCCCCCCCCCCGGGAGCCCAGGTATCATATACACCCCCAAAAAAGAGAGCCTTGAATACAAGAAGAAAAGCGCCTATACCTAACAAGATCAAGTGAATACCCAAAATTGTGGTCATTTTGTTTCTATCTTTCCACACATAACCGAAAAACGGAAAAGATTCTTCAAGAGTCTCGGGTCCAAGAAGTGCATGATAAATACCACCAAAACCCAATACTGCGGAGGAAATTAAATGAAGTACTCCAGAGACAAAGTATGGAAAGGTGTCTATAACTTCCCCGCCCGGACCTACCCCCCAACCGAGAGTAGCTAAGTGGGGAAGTAAAATGAATCCTTGCTCATACATAGGCTTCTCTGGGACGAAATGAGCCACTTCAAATAGGTTCATTGCTCCGGCCCAGAAGACAATTAAGCCCGCATGGGCTACATGAGCCCCCAACAGTTTGCCGGATAAATTGATAAGTCGGGCATTTCCGGCCCACCAAGCGAAACCGGTAGTTTCTTGATCACGACCAGCTAAAGCTAAAGTTCCATTAAAGAGCGTTTCCACGGGGCAGAACCTCCTCAGGGAATATAAGGTTTTCATGAGGCTGGTCTTGAGCGGCCATCCAAGCACGAATACCTTCGTTTAAGAGAATATTTTTTGTGTAAAAAGTCTCAAATTCAGGATCTTCCGCTGCACGGATTTCCTGAGAAACGAAGTCATAGGCACGTAGATTCAAAGCCAGACCGACTACTCCAAGAGCACTCATCCATAAACCGGTTACGGGTACAAATAACATAAAGAAATGTAACCAACGTTTATTGGAAAAAGAGGATGAATCGAAATATAGCTGCTACACCAAAACTAGGCGCAAAGAACCAACCAGACTGACCTAGCGGATCAATTAGGAATACAGAAACAAAAACGGCAATTGGACCGGAGAATGCGATTGCATTATAAGGTCGCAATTGCACAGATCGAGCAAGTTCAAATTGACGTAACATAAAACCGTGGAGAGCAACAAAAGTCCACAGACCGCCTAATTGACACCAACGAGTCAAATCGCCTTGGGCTTCAGGACCCCATAGTAACAACAAAGAGTGTGCTAAACTATTAGCCGGAGTAGACGGACCGGAAATAAATCATTTTGACTTAAGGTTCATACTATACTTATATTGAAAGTCAAAAAGCAGTAGAAACTATAATAATACCTAGTTTTCATCGTAAGGTGTTACTGGGGAAGGATAGAGAAAGGGCGGATAGGATAGTGAAGCTTTACATGTCTTGGTTTACAGCTGGCAGATTGATTCAAGTGGCTAAAAGGCCATCTAAATCACTGTTCAGTAGTATTCTAAGCTGACTACTTGTTCTTCGAAGTTGTTTTCCAATGAAAATCAAATTTTAGCTTTCCAATCCGAAGGCTTCGTCGCTTTCCTAACTATCTAACTAGTAGAGGAGTCCCGTAAAGAGGTTGAATCAATAAGGCCGTTGTTCCCGTTCGCTACTCCAGCTCGTTGAGGAGATTCCAGCCTACAGTCTCGCTTTCTTTCACTGAACACAAAACGGGCTTTATAAAGATGTTCCCATCTTGGTGGTTCTTCAACATATACTTTTTCTATGATTGATGGAGCCATTCATAGCTTTCACTACTACAACTCGAAAGCGGTAACTACAGCTAACAACGTTCACTGAGGATAGGACTGCTAACAAGGTGCCGTTTGGGCCTTTCGCCTATTTCAGCTCTTGAAAGCAGCTATGTAGGATCCCAATCCTACTTCGCATTAGTACTACACAACTCAGGTTATTTTCTATATTGCCCCGCAGGGATTGCCTGAAGCTGAAAACCTGACGTTGACTGACACGGCACTTTCTATACGCAAGTCATTCCATTCTAGTTCCAGGAGAGGAGAAGAGGAAGAATCAAGGCATTCAGTCTTTCCAAGCTGAGTGCTCAGGGCATAGAAAGGATTCGCTCTTGACCTTCATGAGAGTGACTAGCCCGACTGACTCATATCTATCGTCAAAGGCCTCCCCACTATCATGCGAAAGGGATCATCATATGGGTGAGCCTATCCAAACTAGTCATTCAATTCCCCATGGACGAAGGAATAGAAGACAAAAGCAAGTTCGTGCCACCTTAGGATTTGAAGTGACCTCCGAAATAACCATAATACGGGCTTTCCATTGTTCTCGAACAAAGCGGGAAGTAGCCTAGGTTTTCAACCTTTATACCTCACTCAGGGCATAGCTCGAATCTAAGTCAGTTTAAGAAAAGAATCGTCTGTGAACAAATCGGCTCTTGCAAGAGAAGACAGATCCATAGACAGCAAAAGAAGACTTTCGCTAAACAAGAGACAGCTTCACAAAAGAAAGAAGTCAATTCCTTATTCTATTATAGGTAGCGCGCACAGGAAAGAGAGAAGAGCGACAACAAGGTATCAACAGCCCCAAAGAGAACTGAGTGCTATCAATCCTCCACAAAAATCATTGTACGCACGAGTAGTAGATGAGGGAAATGAGAGACAGTTTCTCACAGAACAAAGGGAGAAGAAACAAAATCAAATAGAAAAGAACTCAGAATCCCAACGGACCTATCTAACTCAAATATAGCCTACTGTGAACCAGCTGTTCACAAGGATTGCTATAATGGCGTGGCTGAAAGGCGTAGCCTTTTGGCTTGGACTAGGATTAGCGTGGCACTTGCACTCTGCTTGAACCGGGTTCCCTACTCTAATAAAGTAAGTGCCCCGAGGCTAGGTAAAAATCAATATAAAGAAAAGCCATCACTCTGACTTCAGTTGCGTACTCTTTTGCCTAGTCTAAAGCTAGTTCAGCGAGGTAGTTGACTTGCTGACTCGATAGAGTTTGGGTACGACTCAGCTCTTTGAAAGCTTTCACCTCGACTAGAAGGAATAAATAAGCAAGCACAGGCCTTATCTTCCGCCTTGTCCTTAGATAGAAGAAGAACAGGAGAGAGAAGCAAGAATGGCAATAACCGTAGCTATTTCCGCTTCGGAATTGCTACTAGAAGGGAATTCTAACCGGGAAAATCTCTTTAGAGAAGCAAACTTGCATATAACTCACTTGGAAGGAGAAGAATGGGAATATCCTATAACTAAAAGAGTCAGTTTCTTTAGATATTATATATAAGAATATCGCGGAATCTTCTAATTGACTTGAATTTGCTGCTGTATAGGAGACCGTTTCTTTCGCGTCATTGGAAGACGAAAGGGAGTCCGCTATAGCTTCATCACCCGCTGCCAAATCTGATGTCTCCTAACGCTAACATAGGATCTTTTCCAAAAGAGGCTGTTTATGCCAAATAGTCTTCTGTTGCGGAGGATGGGATGTTCTCGGACTGAGGTAACAAAGGAGAACCTTACATAACTCGAGAA
Organism: Geranium incanum; assembly: GCA_036897385.1. Taxonomy (NCBI): domain Eukaryota; kingdom Viridiplantae; phylum Streptophyta; class Magnoliopsida; order Geraniales; family Geraniaceae; genus Geranium; species Geranium incanum. Next base: position 4,964 of record JAYMTQ010003401.1, read on the forward strand.
TCCCTGTCAGTCAGATAGATCTTTCTTCAGAACATCTTATCTAGTGTCATGGTTTGATCAATCAATCGAATGAAAAGTGCCAGGGTTCACCTTAGACCACCAGGGAATTAATTGAACCCCGAGTACCCAACCGGCATGCGTGGGTAGATTCCTTCTGATCTTGAAACTGAACTAAACGAATATTCACTTTACAAAAATAAGGAACATAACGAGGGAAACATGGACTCACGACAAAGAGCCCATGCAGGATTCAGGACTTGTTCGGGGATGATTCAGTTACCATTTTTTTGACCGGAAGATCTTCACGATGAATACAGACATGGAACGGATTCAGAAACAGAGCCCCTCCGTGGCCTCTTACTTAGGCAGATGAATCTCTTTGAGAGAATCGTGGTGTGCTAAGGGAGGAATCTCGTTAGACTGGAACGGGCTAATCATGCTTTTTTTGCTTATGTAAGGATTTCCCTATCGGTTAGCCGGAGAAGGGGGTATTTTCCCTTCATTCTTCTATTGAAGTGGGAGGAGCAACTAGTCTGACAGTTGCCAGCTCTTCATTCCGATCTTGATTGCTTTCCGGTCCATTGTTCCATTCTATAGCTGATGTAGCTTCACTCCATCTCTCGTTTCGGCTAATCAATGAGTGGGGACATGATAAGTAGGCTTAGCTGCCCTCAGAACACTTTATAGCCTCCTAAAGGAAGTCTAAAAAGATAAGATAACGCTATGCGCACACAAGCTAACTTCAGGTATGCAGTGAGTTCTCAAGCGATTCCTTTTCGGATCTGAGGTGCGACCCTAGGGAGCTTGTTTTGGCAGCTACTCTCTTTGTGTCCTGCTTTCAGGGGGATTAGGGATTCCTCTCGTCAAACAGTAAAAGTAGTTTGTTCAATTAGGTCTCAAATCGAGGCTGTGGCTTCAGATGAAGTAAGGGATTCACCTGTCTGCCTTAGACAGAGACGAATCCTAGCTTTCTTCCTTCACTTATGAACTATAACCATCTCCACAGATCATATTTCAAACTGACTTGAGACTCTTTCTCGCCTAACATCTCTCCGTTCCCTATGAACATGGATTTGCCCTCGAGTAGCTGAACTAGGGGAACTAGCTACTAGGAAAAAAGACCACTCAGTATTTGACCATCAAGCTTGTGGACAAGTTGCTTCCCTTTCTGTCTTTTTACGCTGGCCTCTTCGATTACATTCTGGGTTCACTATAAATGTAATCTCTCTCTTCCTATCCGATATCAGCCATCAAACCCTGTCGGATAGAAGCCTACCACGGCAAACCGGCACCTCTGTTTAACCGAGTTATACCGCTAGCATCTTACCTTACATCAAGAGTCCCTACCTCATCTTTCTCTATCCCGTCACGAGAAATCGAATGAGTTTTGGTCAATGTGAAAGAAAAGAAGCTAGATGCCCGGTGTCACATTCAAGCTTTAGGCTTGTTCGGACAAAAATCCTATCTTTCCAGCGCTCGCCTCTAGCCCTCTCTTTCCCCTCGGTGGAGAGGAGGCCCATTCGCAGCCTTTATCCGATACAATACGCACCTTACCTGAAGATAGAATGACCCTGGCAAACTATTCATATTAGATTCACCCGCTGTTTCAGGAGCGACCTGTGCGTAACAAACGGGTTTATTCATTACAGGGTTGGATTCGGTCTAGGGTTCATCATGAAATCGGGGTCCTTACTTTTATGTTTCGAAGATCTTGGGTACGTCGGGGACTGACTCCTAAGGCTGATCCCTCTACTTCTGCTGCAGCTGTTGTAATTGATTCTCAGGCTCTTCGAGTTTACCGACTCTACGGGTAAACCCCTACGAGTCTAAGGACTCTTCGGTCACCGGAAAGTCAAAAAACTTTCTGGCTTTCTATCTTCTATCCTTCTCGATGGGGCTGATGAGGCCTGCTCTGAAAAGGGATAGATAGTCATTACTCCTAACCGGGTACTCCTATGTATGGAGATATACATGCCCTCTGGATACGACCCAAGAATCAACCCTGATCTATTTCCGAGTCCCCTTGTCTGAGGGTATAGTAAGATGAGATAGATTCTCTGGGCCTAAGTCGATCCTAAACCTAAAAGAGTCTCTTCGATCTGGATACAGAGGCTACATCTAGATAGAGAGAAAGAGCTAGTCTCACAGCAAGGGCAAGATGAAAGGTATGGGGGCATCATATCATATATAAGATGCAAGTGTAACCGCTTCGACAAATGCGCTTAGCTAGCTCAATCCCTGGCTTCTTACCATATAACATACTCTTTATATTCTCCGATCGGGTCATTTGAATATATGTTATTAGCTTATTCAAAAGGAAGTGATAGGAAGATTCAAGAGCATAAAGCTACGTCCAGCCAGCCAAAAAGAAAGACGAAAAATGTTGTTACATTTCCCTCTTGCAGGATACTAGAAGCTCAAGACGGATGGCAGTGCCAAAGTCAATCCGGGTCCAGCTGGGTTTGGAGGAGTCATTAGAGATGACCAAGGAAAGTGGATTCATGGATATATTGGTAAAATTGGGGTAACTACAAGTCTAGCTTCCTATCTTATATGGCCTAGCTTGCTCTAAACCGAAAGGAGAGACTATCAAGAGAGGTGAGAATCTACTCGACTTGCCAGGAGAGGGACGTAGTTGCTCGAACAAAGTGAGAGGGGAGAATCTACTCGACTGATCAGGAGAGGGATAGAGCTAATGGCTTACTTATAATGCATTATTTTTTCCGAAGAAAGATACAAACTCATCTATTCTTCTATCCTAGCGTGCTCTAACCATAAAGGAATTATGAAACATCCAACTACCGAGCTATAAGAAGAGAGGAGAGCTACTAGCAGCTAATAGAAAGGGCAGACTTAGCTCAGTATGGACCTTCTTACAGAGTGCTCTATCCCTAGAATAGCATACATTTGAGCATACTCTCTTTCTTTGGAAATGATATGATACTCGATCTAGAGACCTAGCTACTTGAAGAGGAATAATAGCATATAGCTCAAATGCCTAAGGGCCGGCCTATACTATTGATGATAGATAAGCTTAAGCTAAGTCAAGAGGTGAGAGAAAGATTCCATGCCCAGCAGCCGCAAGTGCCTACTCTACTAGAGATGTTGGGGTTATACCCTTTTATGCATATGAAAGAGGACTATTTCATCCAAGCCTGGTCAACGGGACTCCCAGAGCTAGATCGACTGCCGGGCCAGTCCCTAGTACGACATCAGCCAGAAAGAGTCAAGCAGTTTCCCATTCCGACGGGGAAAAAGAACTAGGCCCGAAATATCCTATGTTAAGGAAGTGGGCTCCCTTCGAATCCTAGTTGCCTTGGACCTTCACCTGGGCCTTTAGGCGCGTTAAAGCAGAAGATCTGCTTTCATCTTATAAAGTGAAGTGAGCTATAAGGTACTACATTGATGAGTCCTCTTCTAAGCTTTGCTCGCGAACTGCTGTTAGCCGATACTGCTTCCGTCTGTCACACTCTAACCGGGAAATCTCTTTTTTCAAAATCAAGAAGTTGCCTAAATGAAAGGTCTAGGACGCTTTATCATCGACAAGAAGAAGAAATGAAAGCTCGGCAGTCAGAAGCGCAACAAATGGAACAGGCTGTTACTAGCCAAGATGCTCTCGTTTCAAGGTCTCCTTTTTCTCATGGCCTACCGCACAGCTGCCCCTTACAATCAAGCTTCCACTGCTTACGTCGCTTTAAAGTCAGGGGGTCGTCTTGCACCAAAAGAAAGGGCCAAAAACGCCCTCGCCCTTGAACCCTTTTTCAGTGGGCCCGCCCGCGGCTATTCATCGGCGGCCAGTTCCCCTAGTTCCCAATAGCTAAGCTCCCCCTTATACCTATACCTGTACATGCCCGTCCATCAGCAGCATTTGCTCCTTTGCAAGGCCTACTATACTAGGCAGTTCCTCTTTCGTGCTACCCAATGTTCTGGGCCGGTGACAGGCACGGACCTCCCGCCAATAGCTCTTGTTCTGGGCAGGGCTTGCCAATACCTTGTTGAATCTAAGTATAATCTAATTGGGTCAGCATATCTCTATCCGGGCGGGGATCAATCGGAAAGATGTTCCTTTTTTCTATCTAAAGAGATAAGTTATTCAAAGAAAGAAGAAGGGGTTGTATATAATAACGTCAACACCAGGGGAGTGACTGCACCACCACTCGCTCAAGCACCTGCTTTCGCTTCGTTCGTGCCAAATAAATAGGTGTAACAGATGCACATGAAGAGGGGGAAACAAAGCTCCAGCAGGATCAGAGTCAAGGCGTACACTGCTCTAAATACTGCTAAATCAGTCACACCAGACCAACTCAAAGCTATACGATAACAAGCCATCCAAGAAGAAGTGGAGAGGTGGGAAGGGTGTACACTTTCAAAATATGAAATATAAGTAAGCAGTTCCAAGCTTTCTTCCGATTGGCGGGCCTATCTCCGGAGTGGATCCGTTGTATGTTCTTTCTCTTGTTTTAGGTTCTCTTTCGATACACCTGTGTTTCATTCTTTGTCTTGTTTCACTAAACCTTGCTTCTTATTCCACGGAAGACTTTTTGACCCATTTCATCACATGCAAGGTTTGATTCCCCCGCCTCTCGGCGGCAGGTCTAGCCCGCCTTCCGCTTGGTTCCAAGGAAGGTGTTAGCCCAGCTGGAGCACCTTAGTTCACATCATTGAAGACAAGATTGGAGTAGTGTTATTATTATAGTTTAGGCTGATGCTCCAACTCATTTCATAAGAGAAGTGTTGCCAATCCTTCTTTAACGGGCCTTCCTTGCATTATGTATTAACAGGATATCCCGCGTTTGTTACCTAAAAAAGTTTGAGCACTTCTTCTATATACAACGCGGAGGCAGGAATGAATGGGAGTCAATCGTTGGTATGTCTTCCTTCTTTTTTCCGGGCATAGTACGCCATGGTTTGGATAATGAGATAGTTTCGGGAGATGCTTTGGCTTTTGATCTTTCCTCTGCTTGATGAACCTTTCGGGCTTTCGCATCCCTTTCCTTTCTTTCTGTGGCTCCCGACCCGAAGATGGCTACAGTCCTACAGTCTTTCTTTCCCATAGGAAGAAGAACATTATCATTCATCAAGAACTGTTCTTCCTCGGCCCCTTTCTTCTGTCTTTGACTTTGCTTTTTCTGTTCTAGGTAGGCTTATCTTCTCGCTACTCCAGTCTAGTGGGGAAGGTCTGTTGGATTGTGGTGTTATGACTCAGCCAGTGAGATTAGTTCATAAATAGCGTATCTAATATCAAAGTGATGATATGATGCCCAGGACCCCACTACTCGTCGTATTTGGTTTGGTATTGCTACCGCGCATGACTTCGAGAGTCATGATGATATTAC
>JAYMTQ010003402.1:0-10298 GCA_036897385.1 Geranium incanum
ATTTCGCTTCCGCTGCATGAAATTAATTGTTTGGAACCCATGGAAACCCAACATGTCGATCCTCCCCCGCCGGTAGTGCTCCATTGCGGTCTCGTCGGTTCATGGATCAGGGGTGCGGCTGGTGCCACGAGCAGTGACGTCGGGAGTTGATGGCCTCTATTTGCCGGTGCGGGCTGGAGCCAAGAGCGGTGAAGTCGGGAGGTGTTGGCCTCTCTTTACCGGTGCTTTGCCGGAGATGGTATGGCGGCTCGCGAGTTCCGGCGTCGGAATCCTGGTTCGTCGCCGTCGTTCGCGTCTCCCTCCTAGGTTCTGGTCGTTCGAGTCACTCAGTCAGCGAGGCGTGGGTGATGGGTGGATGGTCGATTCCCACATTTGGTGTTTTGACATCGAGAACGGCTGAGGAGTTTGCAGAGATGTTGACCGTCTTAGAAACCATCAGGCCAGTGGAGGGCATGCATGATCTTATTTACTGGGTGCACGACAAGAGGGGCTACTTGGCGAGGAGGGGGTTCGCCATGCTCACAGAGGATGACTCAATGGCTACGGTAGACTAGGCCTCTAGACTTGGGGATATGTCGGTGCCTCTCAACTTTAGGATTTTTGGTTGGCTTGTGCTCCATGACAGGTTTCCTACAAGGCAGCGTTTGGCTTTCAGAGAAGTAATCCCGATTCTGGCGACGTTAGTTCGCCGTCCTGAGTCGGGTCGGCTGCGCTCTAGCGTATCGTTTTAGGGCACTCGGCCTCATGTTTCACTTCCCAATGCAGAGGCATGCACACAGGTCCCAACGTCTGTTATGGCATTTTGATCCTCTTTTCTTGGGCCTGGTTAGGGCCATCTTTCACCCTCAAGTCCATAATCAAGTTGCTCACATGAATATCATGCTATCATCCAAGATCAATCCTCAAATATTTATCGTTTTCGCTCAATTTCAGTTTCTCAATTATATTGTATTTGTTGTAATTATGGTCTTTTCCTCTCTTTCGTTTTGGTACTTTAATATGAATAAGCATATTAATTTACATTAAATAGATTAAATAAAGCTCCGACATAGCCCAGTCATGACCCTGTCCACCGTCACAGCCTCGTTTGACTTTTACAACCTTGCTTTGAATGCATGTATATTCATTCAGGATGGTATAAAGCTTGCATCAAGCAACTATTACAAACTCTTAAGATTCAATTAAAATATATTTCATTCTCCAAGGTCAAAAGAAAAGGCAAAACATATAAGTCGACAGCTACATAGTACTGTCTCAAACATTGTATTAAATAGACCATTCTTGTTCACTGTTTTTTGGACATCAATCGAAATTCAAGAGAAGATAAGAGTTGAGCATAAAAATTATAATTATATATTAGTAGCTTTCCGAGAACGAGAGGAAAACTAGTCCCAGGCAGCAAGCAAGCAGCCTATTGGAAACTGAAACTAGAGAGAGAGGCACGCCTCTGTCTGTCTATGTATTTGTTTTGTGACTAGAGAAACTATCATAACAAGGCCCTGTCCTGTCATGTGTATACATAATTTATACTATACCTAATGAAAGCCAAAGATAAACCAGTCTGAAACACTCACATTGTTCATCACCCTGGTATGCATTGACGGCCTAGCAAATATTTACATGGGATCTCTCTCTCTCTCTGGGACTCAGACGTTGAGACAGCAACCAAAAAGTGACACCGATTTCTTCCTCTCAGACAAAACCTGGTATGAAGCTTGTTCATTGTCATGCGCAGTTATTCCAAGAGGACAAGTTAGTGCAAACGTCTCTGCCTCACCACCTCCCGAGACTTCTTCACCTCCTAATGAAAGCTCAAGATCTATGGCAGCTCTCTTTGTCTCGCCGCATAATGAAAGCTCCAGATTTGGTATTGCCAATTCCATCTTATCCTCCCCTTTCGCACCCACTACTTGCCAATTTCTATACTTTTTCTCAGTTGTTTTTTGGTCCTCAGCTGAAAATCCAGGACCAATGCCATTTATCCTCAACTTTGCTCCGTCACTCTCACTATAACTTTCAGAAACTGCACTGAAGCAGTTTTTTCTTCTCTTGGGTTCTCGATCTTCATAAACCACTGCACCATCTATGATTTGTTCTTCACAACAGGAGTTCAGATCGATTTCAAGCCCCCTCTTGGAATCTCTCTGCTATAAGAATAACAAACATAAGTGATAAATATAGGGGGTATCAGTCAATATTATTTACTTTTCAAATCAAGTAATTTGCTGATCAAAAAAATAATAGTTCTGTAATCAAATTCAAATGTATCAAGTAAGAAGTTAAAATAAACTATCACTTGACATAATTTCGTGTGTGATATGTTCAAAGCTGAAGTCATTTCTGCATGAGAATGTGAACAGCATGTGTGCGATATAAAGGAAAAACATTATCATGTCATTTAAGAGAGCGGCTCATCTTAAAAATAAACTCATTACAATTTCCCCTAAATACTTAAAAAGTATAAATATTTACCTATGCGAATTTTCATGCTTCTTCACCAGGCATGTTTGGACATGTTAGTCAAAAGAAAACTCGGAAACAGTAACAACTCAAAAGGAAGTTTAACTAAAACCTTCAATAATTTCTACCCAACCAATTAAGAATGGAATTATTAGGCGGTAAATTAAACCCCCTTGTTCTGTTCACGTGAACAAAAAAGGATAAACCTATGTACATGGTTTTCTAGAATGCAAAACAGTGAAGAATAAACATGACAATGTACTGAACTTACAGAATAAAGTACAAATATTTACCGGTGTAGTTTTGAAGGGTAGCACATCTCCTGACAACTGCTCATTTTGTATTGAACTGTCAACACTTGGTTCTTGGCTACACTTTGCTGGTAAACCTAAAATTTTCTCCTCAGTAGTAGTTACTTTAGGTTCACAAATGTCGAGCACACTTCCAGGTGAAACGGGTGCCACCGGCAGAGAGTTGATAGAGTTTGATATTTGTTGTACATTAAGAGATGTGGTTGACAAAGATAAACTACCGATTAACTGACTAGAGGAACGCGAATCTTGGCACCCAGATATTGCTGGAATAGAGATTCTGTTTGGGATAGCTGTATTTGGATCAGGATCGGACACTTTCTCCGAAGGATACGGCATGTGGTCTGAGTTAGAAGTGGACACTTTCCTCCCCGAATTTGATATATCTTGTGAGTTAAGAACACAATTTTCAGGGGAGAACAAATTCAGACTAGGACTAGATGTCTTATCTGGAGAAGTTGAAATTTCTGATTTAGGAGTAGAAGTCTTCTTTTCAGAATTTGGCATGGGTTTTGAGCAAGGAGCAAATGCCTTCGCCAGAGGATTTGGCATCTGTCCTGACCTTACCCTAAATAGACCCCACAAAAACAGTAATCTATTCCAACCTGCCAAGAAATATTTCAACGAAAAAGGAACAAATCAGTGCTTGTGATTGAGTAAACAAGGCTTAAATTTCAATATGAATGACACCACGGTCCACTCTTACGTTGAGATTCTTGTGGAAGAAGACATGATGAGAATATTAATAATTCGATTCCATCTAAATTTCCTTTGAGAGCAAGATCATTCTCCGTCATGCATTCCAACAAGCTCCTGTAGTTCCCTTCATAACTGCACAGAAAAATAATGAATTGATTAAACAAGGCATCAAAGAAAGATTTTTACATAAAGATCAAGAAACTGGCAAAAGGAACCTCTCAACATCTTTTGCAAAGAAATAGAGAGCTATGTTATTTTCTGTCACGGGATTCGAGAGGAACTGAGTTGGCCACGTGCTTGAGCGAGGAACTTCTTCCAATATAATTTTGTAAGGAAGTTTGTCCACTACTTCAAGAACTTTTGGGGATGCACAAGTTGACAAGTGCGCCTGAATCCCATCATAAGAACTTGCCAGCCTTCCACTTCTCTCTAATTCAAATCCTCCTCTGCAAACGATGACATTTGGTATTTCTCAGGATGCGACTAAGAATAAACATGGTAATATTTAGCAAGATCAAAAGCTTATCATATGACAAAATACTTGCCTCCAAATGTAATCAAGCTCTGGCACCACACCCTTATCAGGAAAGACCACATCTAGAGCACCTTTAGGCAACTGCTTTTCAAGCCTTCCCTGAGAAGGGAAACTGGTATTTGTCTTATGTTCTGTAATAGCGCGTTCAGTGTTCTGCCTTCCATCACATGCGACTAGTTCTTCCCCCTTATTCGAAAATTTTGAGCATGTTTCAACAAGATGATTCCTTTGACCCAAGGGAACATTTGAATCTCCTGGACAATTGGAAGTCCTTTTATCAAGAGATTTGCTAACAAAGGTATGCAGTGAAGTACAAGCACCATTGGATAACAGTTTCCGGTCAGATGCCAATGGAGAAACACCAGAGCCAGAAACTCGCTCATTAAACTTGGATGTATGAACACTTCTCTCATTAAATTTGGGTGTATGAACACTTTGAGAATAACTCCGCTCTTTTGTGTGCTTTAACTTCTCAGCATCATCACAACGGGCAAGTCTAGGAGAGAGCACTTTTAGCTTTGCAGGACAAACATTAAAGCGATGAGAGCTGGCATTACTAAAAGACTTGGATTTCTGCATCCTTCTAGGATCTCCCACATTCTTACTGTCACCAGTAGCAGCATTCTTGGTAATTTTTAGCCTGTTTTGACCACCTTGTACTGGCAACTGGACTTCAACTTTTGAACTGACACCGTTGAATGATTTTGATTTGTATAGATGACCTGGAAATGCAGAAAATTTTAACTTAATGTGATTAAACAATATAACAAAGAATTGCAGGCTTCTGCTTGAAAGCTATGCAATAAAATTTTACCTTCAAAATTTTGAGGCTTTGATTTGATGGTATGTGATTTATGCGAAATTGATTTCCCTGGATTTTTGAATGCAATGTTGCCACCCAAAGAAGTTACTTCCCTTGCGTTATTTGTTTTTCCCTTCTCCAGATTCTTCACTGAAGAACTATGGCATAGTAAAGTTCCTCCTACAGGCTTGAAGATTCTAGAAGAGTGATCATCTAAAGAGATATTTTTACCAATAACCTTTGTTGTCCCTTTATCCAAACTCTTACATTGAAAATCTCGGTGTAGTGCAGTTGCTTGGCAAGGCCTCATGCCAGATGATCCAACAGTAGTCTCATGAGCTCTTCTTTTTTTCATTGAGCCACCTTGCAAATTGATTTCAGATCTCTTGGCGCAGTGAGAAGTAGAACCTATTCTGTTAGTTCCGCCTTTGTCATCAGTTGAATGCTTAACACCCGAAGGCAAATGATTATTGAGTTTCAAGGATAGTTTTGTAGATGATTTATCAAACTTAGATTTATTTGGGTTTTCTTCATCATCTTTGAGTTTGCAACCTTCACACATCCAGTAACCTTCTGGAACCTTATCCAGCTTCATGCGCATACAATAACTGGCAAAAACAAAACAAAACTTACATGTGCCCTGAAAAACAAAGCTAATAATAACAATCCAGAAATAGTTTAGTATGGCTTACACGTGCTCTGCCCCATCATTACACTTACTACAAATAGCAAGCCTGTACCTTTGACCTTCATCCCCACAAATATCACAAACTTTAACCTGTTTATCATAGGCAACAGGAAAAATACTTTTGCATCATTTTTAGGAGACGCATATAGATATTGTGCAAGATTATTTCTTTTCCTTACATGGCAGAGTAGACAGACTAAAAATGCTATGCTGGAATGAAACAAAAAGGAGCAAGAGGACAACGGACAAAAACCTGGCTTTGAGCATGTATTAACAGATAACTAATATTACTAGAACCAGGCTGCATATAAATCCGCAAACAGATCTCTGTTCTAGTAGGACATCGGCATTTTAAATAATAAAATATTAGCCTTCTCTGGAAAAAAAATTACAACAGCAAAACATGAATCTTACATATCATCAGCTAGCTACCAATCACTCGGGAATTATTCTACATCACTTGGGCAACAACAGTCCAACAACTGACAACATTGAACGTAGGAAGAGCAATACAATTCTATGTGTTTTCTCAGTCAAACTGCCTCAACCATGCTGAACTATACATGAAACTGAATGGGATTTTAATTGTCCCATCGTTACCATAAACTTCTCTAAGAGACACCATAAAAGTACACTGAATTAAAACCTAGGGAACAACCAGCACTCTTTATTCCTTAGTAAATTAACAAGTTATACTTCAAGCATGTGAACAAGTGCCATATGGAAATGCATAGCACTGGATATCGAGAACAAGAAGAAATCAAACTTACATCGATTTCCTGGTCAATTGCTCTATCCTTATTCTTAGCTGGCTGAGATGGAAGAGATTGCAGTGTTTTAGGTTCTTCCGGCATGAGAGAAGAATCCTCAGAATGTACCTTTTCTGGACAGTTCAAAGCTTCAGGAACAGACAACTCCATGTTCGCATTTTCAGCAACAGGTTCCAAGGATTCAGATGAGCTATGAAGAGAATGCATCTGATCACCAACGGAGACAGATATCACTCTTGTCAGTGTTAATTCTGATTGTTCCTCAGTGCACTCCAGCAATTTTCCCTGAGTATGAGGTTAGCAGTTTAGTTTTGAATCATAGAGGAAATTGTCTGAGTCCTGATTATTTGAATTCATTCTGATAGACACCTCAAGTAACTTATCCAGTTTTGGGAACTTCCAATATGATTCATTCAGCCCATTACAAAATCGAGCTAGATGTGAAAATTAAAATAGAAACACTGAAAAGTCAAAACTGGTTAGAAAATAGTAGCAAAGATCTAATAGAGTAAATGCAATGTTTTAAGGGTTTAATTTTCCAAATTGGAACTGCAGGACTAATCTGCAGGACTAATCTCAATCAGTTGGCTAGTTTGATGGCCGCAGTGGTTTCCAACAGATAAATGGTTTGTCAGAAACAGAAAATATATGCTCTAAACAAATCTAGTGCATACCTCTGGAGCGCAAGCACTAGGATAGAATGTTTTCAAAGATGAAATTTCAGGTGCTTCTAATATCTTTGGGTGATCTGAAAACCCCTGTATAGATCCTTCAATAAATTCAATACGCCTCTCACGACAATCTACTTCCAGTTCTTCAGAGTGACCACCAATCAGACAATTGGAAACATATTGAATACCACTATCCTTTAGATCTGCAGGAAAGCTATTGACTGAAGCTGAACTACAGGATAAGGGGTTCCTACTGGCATCAGTGCTATGGTCATCATGAATCACATCAGTTCCATCCGCTCTACTGACGCATGAAACATTATCGCCAAGTAATTCTAACTCTTTCTGCTTATTGTGCTGATCCATGATGACACAGTTCCCGTGAAAATTTGGTGGTTTTGAAAATTCATGATTTCCTGCAATCACCTTACAAGAGTTTACCTTGATAGGCATTTCAATGACTTCAGATATATCTGACCCCCCTGGAACTGATTTACCATCTGCTTTTTCAGAGGATGAGTTATGACTAGAAGAACATGGGCTGAGAGGGTTATTGGTCTCACTGCATGCATGGTGTTTATGATTGAAAGATACACTCTTAGAACGACAGAGAACAATAGCATCACTAAAAGAGCACCGACTAGCTTCCTTTCCAGAAGAGGCTTCGTCTTTAATACCATCTTTTGTTCCCATTGGTGATGCCACTCTGCTTAAATGCACACGACAAGAGCACGGGACTTCACACACGCTGCATGCTCCAGTTTCTTCACTTCCATTAAATTTATTCCTCCGGAAAGACGTACCGAGTTGTCCTTCAGTACCACATAATCCCTGTTAAGCACCCCATAACATAATTGTATAAGAAAAAATTAACATTGAAGACCTGACTATATAAAAATTAAAATACGTGAAACACGGTCCAAATGGAAGAAAAAATAATTCAAAAGTTTGGAACACATTAAGAACTGTAAAAACAAGCCGATAAAAAAGGAACTGTAAGAAAAAAATCGCATTAATTAAAAAGTGTAAGGGTATAGAATCCCATGCAGCAATATATACGCATGCACAGGTATGGAATATATGTTACAACACCGTACTGTCTACGGCTGACCGTATTAATTGCCAGGGAAATATAAAATATAAAAATCCATTCCATTCCGTTCGTAGACCACAAAGACCAGTTGACTTTATTCGTCTAAGTATAGCTTGAAATACGAGGATTACATGAATTAGAAAATGACCAATAAATGAACAATATCCAATCATTAATATCATTCCGTCTGTTCCTATTTTAGTTAATTTGAGTATCCATATATTGTAGATTAAATTAAAGACTAGCAAAGGGTTGAAGCAATAAAAGAAACTATTGATCTTATAAACCACCCAATAATGATCATTGCATTAAGGTATGGTCTCAGACATTACAGTTAAAGAAAAAGTGATCTCATTGCTATTAAATATTACTCAGCGGTTGCAGAACTAACCCCATTTACTCAATCAAGCTAAACGACAAAATTGACAACTCATCTCACGAGATTATCACTAGGAATCTTAGACAACGAAGATGATTATCACGTTATTCTATATGGGATAAATGGATTTTCTTCATTGAACAAAAAAGTGATAAAACTCCAATAAGGAAACGCATGAAAACAATCCAAATGACAGCGTCTTACCATATTCATTTGGTCACTGCCTTCCGTTTCATCCACAGGCCCTCGAAAAGTACAACTCCCTTCCAATACTGGTGTAATCTGAAATATTTTAGAATTTAAAGTTAATTATTTATCTGAAACTTCAATAAGACTTTAAATGAGTTATAACGGAAAAGAGAAGAAGTTAACAAACTGAGTAAACTACTTTTTAACTGTTCCGGAGAGTATTCATAAGACATGTGATCAAATGCATGATACAATTGTATTCAAAATCGATACCAAGGAATCATTCAGTCCTTCGAACTGATAGCCGAGGTTACATTTTCTACCAAATAATACTCATCCCTTTTTCATGATCTGATTATAAATACTGATTAGCTCACTCAAGCAAGCTATTGCTTTGATAAACCAAACCCTCAAAATCCATAATGATACAAATCCCTTTTCAAAATCTGATTATGAATATTGATCAGCTTAAGAAAGTTAATTGCTTTGATAACCCAAAGCAGCATCTAGATCAAAACCCAGAATTAAAAACTCAAACTAGTAATTGCACCAACCAGGATTCAAATTCCATGGGGTATGGTGGGGAGGGGTTAGGGTCTTATGAAGCAGACATAAGGGTATACATTGCCTGTCAAATTCAAAAATACATCGAGCAACCTAAGATAGAGACAATGAATTCATTTACAGACAATACTGAAGCAGACAAGGAGAAATCAATAAAAAACAGTTCTTCAGCTAATTCACAAAACCCAAACCCAGATCAACAAAAAAAAAATATAAATAAAGCAACTAACCCACTTCCTTCACTAGGAAGGAAAAATGGGAAAAAGAAGTCCAATTAACTGAGAAGCAAAAATGATCATACCAAAATAAGATGCCCAACAATCTGAATCGCACACAAGAGCACAGTGACAAATAAAAACCCAAAAACCAGCAGCATCAAATGCAAGCCAATATCCCAGAGAAATGAAATCAAACCCAGAAACCTCAATTAAGCAACATGGAGAAAGAAAATGAGGAATCCAAACAGAAAAGCACTTGCCTTTGACTGCTCCACCGGAGCAGTAACCTGATACAGCTCCTTCAAAGTCCTGAACTTCTTAGCCTTCCTCATCTTCACCCCCAATCCCATTCTCACCCAATTATCCAAATCTCCATTCACAATCTCCACACAAAGATCACTCTATCACCAAAAAAACTCACCTTCACAGAGAAACAAACCACTGTGACTTTCTTTCCTTGTATATATATGTCCTTCACCTTCTCGCCAATTTCCTTTTGTTTTAACATTTTATATGCGAAGTGGCAATTCCCTGTGTTTCTTTGATAACTTTTGTTCCTGCGGGTACACTACCCATCGCTGCGTGACCCGGACGTACATCTGATCCGCTCTGGACCGCACGATCATATATGTCTGGTTGGTTGTGGAGATCAGACGGTGATCCCTTAAGTAGGGTGTACGGTCAGGATGGGAGGAAGCCTACTGTTTGTTGTGTATTGGCACGCGAGAGCGAGACAAACATGCTACTCAGTCCAGAATAATCCAGTGCCCGCGCGTACATCAAACCACAGCACCATCGCCCGGCGCCACGTGGACGCCCAACGAAAACGGGACACGTGTAGGGCGGTGATAGCAGGGTGGACGGGAGAGGAACGGGATTGGCGGGAGAAGACCTAACGGTAGTTAGGGACGTCACGCCA
>JAYMTQ010003403.1:0-10297 GCA_036897385.1 Geranium incanum
TAAATTGAGATAAACCGTTGAATTAATTATTGATTGTGATGGTATTTTGGTTATTTCAAAAGTTTTTTTCAATAGAGTGAGACAAAAACACGTTTTGGTGACCTCATAAATTAAATTAAAAAATAGTGACCTATATGATAATACAAACTATTTTGGTGACCTATATGAAATTACCATTTAATTAATTAATAAAAATGACAAAAGGGTATGGCGTAGTGGTTCAGGACACTCATTTCTTGTCTTCAGTCAGGGTTCGAGTCCTGCTGCCTCACGTGTAGAGAGTTTATAGGTTGGGGTAGAAATTGTGGGTTAGTACTTACTGTATAGGTTGAGTTGAAAACCTGATTTTATCAAGCACACTGCAAATGAAAGATCCTTGCCAAATTTGAATTCAGAGAGCGAGTTTTGATAAACTTTATAATCACTAGACCAAACTCAATTGATCAATTTCCTTAATTAGTATTAGTATAGGGCCAAAAACTACATTATCACACATATTTACTTTCATTAATTAATAAATATGGAATGAAAATATATGCTTAATATCTATTTTTTTTATAAATGGTTGTTCACTAGTTAGAAGTGTGCTTTGCATTTTTCACCTTTATATGACGTTTTTTAATAAAAAATGGAAGTCCATACATATGTTTCTGAATTTCAAATCGGGTAATACTTAAGAAGTATACAAAATCAAATGATGCAAAAATATTATATAAAACACTACATATATGAATAGAACGCTAAAACGAACCAACATATTCGCTCAAATAAATGTTATCGCGATCAAGTTATCCAAGTCTGAACATTCTGTCAGTTATTTTCTTGGGCATCACTTGTGAAGCACCTAACGATGTAACGATTCAAGACATTGAAGACATTATCGGCTCAAGGACTTGAGTTGCTTCCAGCTTCCCGTGTCTCTTTTTCTTGTTCTTTTTCTTTTTTTTGTTGTATTTTGCTGTTTTATACTTTTCTAATAGTATTTCTTGTCGGTTTTTCAATAAAGTTTGACGATCAAAAAGATATATGATCGTCGTATATACGAAATAATAACAAAAACATATGTGCAAATCAATGGTGAATATTTGAATTTTGAGTTTATTGATTAAAGAGAGCATAATCGCACTATTATATAGTATATGTAGATACGAGTGACTCTACCCTTATGATTATTGATACTGTTTTGTTACCATGTATCATCACCAAGTTAAAATTTTAATTGCTTTTCAAAATGTTATAACTACTTTTGTCTTAATCCAGATAAGTTACAAACCAAAATTAGAAATATCTCATTTATTTTATTTTAATAATAATTAAGATGGTTGTAAATTTGTATAGGCTCATGTAGGTGTCACACAATTACCAAAAGAGTGTTCCCAATTTTATCCGATAATAAATGGATAAATACAAACAATAGGCTTGAGTCGACTACATGACTCCACGTGGAAAAGTTCTACGAGAAAGAAACTTGGATTTGTACCTCCCAATGGCAAATTGATAATACTTTCCAATTTAAGTGTGCTACTCGTAATCAATGTTTATCTGCTATTGATATAAAGTACAATGAAATTATAACTAATTAATTTAATTTTAAAAAATTAATCAAATTTAATATATTTCAGATCCAAACCCAAATTTTAACTCAAACTAGTGTGTTAATCATGATTTGATTTAGACAAATATTCACTCAAATTCGATATAATCTAAATCAAACATAACATTTGAAATTTAGAGACCGGCTTTTAGATTGATTTGATGTTTGTTAATATATACTTTTAGTTAAAAGTGTCTAAAAATAACCGAACCAATCAAGCCTACTTGACTACAAAATAACCAAATTCAGTTCAAAATCAAATTCTTAAGAATTGAGTTGGATTGTCCGATTCAAAATTATCATTTCAGTTTCAAATCATCAAATAAGAATCAATAAAAAACTTAATTAGATTGAAAACCAATCGATTTAGACATGACTCATTTTAAGTTATTAATTTCTATTAATTGAACTTAAAAATATTGGATCAACAAATAATAAGTTCAAATCAGTAAAAAATATGGTAAGAATTTCATAAAATTCAGTTAAAAAAATTCAACCAAAAACCATAAATCAAAGGTCTAAATTGAGAAGTTCATGAAATTCCATACAAATAACAACCCAAACTAAACTAAAAACATATATGCTCAAAACCATACCAAACTAAATTTTATCAGTTGATTACAAATTTATTTTCTTAAAACCGAATTAATCTATTCCGTTCAAAATTGAACCGACTCAATAACTAAATGTGAACAAGCCTATTTACAATATAATATATGACATTATAAATATTTATGCCAAAAACTAAACAAATTGCTAAGTCAAGTCCAAGCTTAATTATATTTTCTCAAGGCAGAGAACGAGCTTAGCTCGATTTGAGCTTAAATGCATTCTGTTAAACGAAATTATACTTCCAAACATGTTATATTCTCATAGAAAATAACTACCGAACTGCAAAAAATGAATCGAGCAGGAACAATCAGACTTTGCATATAAACGGGCAAATCATTTATTAGTTAAAATCTAAAATCACACGAACTGAAACTTGTGATCAGATCAAACATAGACGAGACTTTGGATCATATATATCATATACATCTGCTGCAACATCACCTTATCCAACCAAACAACGCCGGTCATCATTAACTTTTGTTCTGCAATGTTAACAACACGAACAGTTGGGAGTTAACAAGATATATGCAAGCATTATACAACAAGAGACTTAAATTATAATGCTTTCACTGCACCTCGAAATTTTTGGAGGCGTTCTTCAATTGCTCAGCTAACTCTTCTTTCGTCTTTGATGCTGTATGCACATAAAGAAGTTGTCCCGTGATGCATTTCGAACACACTTTTAATATACTAATTAATAAATGTAAACTAATGCATTAAAAATAGAAAATACCTAAACTTGATATATTCTCAATCCTCTTTGATGTCCTCACGGCAAATCTCTGGAACGCCCGACTAAGTAAACAAGAAGGTTTCAAAACTTATAACAGTCACCATGTACTTCAAGGAACATATATAGCTTACTAATGGAGTTAGACTGCTAGTAGACCATTCTTAAGAGAGATAAGCAACGACTATTTGAAGCAAATTATGGTATGACCGAACTACATCGATCATCAACAAAAACAAATTGAAAAGAAAGCTGCCATCACCACCACAATCATTACAAGCCTAGAGATGATCACTATTGAACCATTTAAGAAACCAAATTATGGATACAGTACCTAAGAGCTCAAGCAAAACATACTTATTATTTATCAATGAGAACAACAACAAAATCAAATAATTACTAGAATTGTTTCAGATATATTTGAAACAGGCCAGTGTATACACATTGCTTATAGCAAAACAAGCAAATAGCTGAAGAGGTTGAACCATTATAAATCAGAGAAGAACACTCAAAAGAACACTATATTAGAATGGAAAAAATATAAACAGAAAGCATAGTCTCTTTGATGTTTTCGTGCAATCTCTCAACAATAATTACGACCCACGACGAGTCATCAGCAGCATATTTCAGCGACATTGGAAATAAATCAAGAGGAAGAATCACTTCAATCATTACAAACATATGAAAAACATCACCAGCACCATTGATAATTCAATATATAAAAAAAGAATGCATTGCCCACTTCAGATTTGGCGCCCACAAATTGCTTTTCAGAGCAATCAGATTAACTAAAACAAGAAATGTATTCAAATGGGGATGATCATACATAATAATCTTCACACAATGGAAACATTTTTTCTAGGTTATGGTCATTTCCATTAGGTAATCAATCAAAAACAGATCATCCCAAACAGCCTAGTTGCTCTGTTTAGTTGGTTGAATTGGGTTTCATTACATCTAAACCAGTTTTTGCCTCAACCAAATCACATCCACATGGTTTACAAGCCCAACAAAGTAAATAATCAAACAAAATGATGTCATGCAACAATTTTTCAAACCCACACAAAATCTACAGCACTTAACAATTTGATGCAACAGATTATGCAAGATCGGAAGGTTACGATCGTTGTTGCTATAAAGGAACGAACAGATAAGAAACATATGAATTCAAAACGCCAGATTAAGAAGCTTAAATTGAAAATTCAAAAGCCAAATACGAAGCTCGAGCAATCTCTACCTGTTGGCGAGACTCTCAACGATAACTTCGTTGACGAGGTAGGTCGCGACCCTGTGAAAGAAATTTCCACCCGCCATTTCCAAATTGCTTCCTCAGAATCAAACAAGACGGATCTGAAATCAGGAACGAGCAAAATTTTAGACGAAAATCGATTTCAGGAACACGAAAATTCGAAGAAATGATCAGAATCTGAACATTTTTTACCTGAAGATTGTTGGATTTTGAAAACCCTAGCTTATCGAACTCGCTAGAAACTTTGGAACAGAGAAACGACCTTCTTTTAATACTATATATGGTCGTTTCGGCGCCTTCGGCTTCGCGGGTTCGAACCCGTACGGTAACGGATACGGGTCGGGTCTTTTACAAGCAGGCCACATAGTAACATGTAATGGGCTTTGAATGGTTCTGGTTGGATTCGGCGGTCTGAATCGAGAATCTAGCCTTGTTAAACTTATAAATCGAACGTCATAGATAATGGTTCAAATTTGGTTATAATTTTAAGAGAACTATTGATTTCGGTTTGGTTTTAACTGTTACAAACACAAAATTATGGTGAAATTGATTTGCGAAGACACGTGTCGCTCTATCAACGCGCCATCCTGCATGCTATGTGTCTTTGTTTTGAGCTCAGAAATTCTCACGTTTAAATGCAATGTTTCAGTTGAGTTTGTTAGAGTATCACGTTAGAAATATGATAATTTGTTCACTAACTTAAATAACAGTCTGCACCTCTACCTATCAGTTTCAGCTTTTAAGTTAGTTGGCTTCTAACATGGTATCATAGTTTGGTCTGTTTTGGACTTGATTTCCATGTGACATATGTTTTGGCTTAGGACCTATGTATCGAAGGGCGCCATGTTGTCCCTACACCCGAGCTTGTCTAAGTCAACGTGCATTTCAACATAACTTGCATGTGATTGAGGGTGCTAGAATACCACATCTGAAAGATGTGAATGTGTTCAACGTCTTAACATTCATTTTTTGCAAGTATTTATTATAATTGCAAATTTAAGGTTTTTGTTATAAAGCGTGCTCAAATTATTTAAATTCGACATTTAAATCGAACATGAATTAAAAACCCAACCAATTTTAATCAAATAAAATCGAATAACCACAATACTCATATAGTGGTTTCAGGTGTTATTTAAATAATTTGGCAACTAAATAGAGCCCGGTCCCATTTTTTCTTTATACATGATTTAAATAATGTATATTACTAACGATTCGTGTTATTTTCTTTATAGGACTCCAAAACAAAATTGTATTTGACTTCTATATCATCCTTAAGTATTGAATCCTTTGAATTCGTTCCAGTATTACATGACAACACTTGCTCATCTCAATGTGCAAAACTGTCATTATTATAAGCATCCCGTAAAAACTCTTTCAAAGGAAATATGAGTTGACCAGTAAAATAGAGGTAGATAAATTGTCGGAGCGTGTCATCAACTTTCTGGATGATAAGGGATAGCAGATTAGACGGTTAAGATATATTCTCTCGTTTGAAACAAAATATCGGGAAGATGTTCTATATCGTGTTCATGCTCTATATCTATCATTTTATGCGACTCAATGCTTTTTTCCTAAAACTTCCAGTCATCGAGATTTTTATAACACATATAGATTTTTTTCTTACAACCAGACCATAGGCACAGACAATATAAAAAATATTGATACAAAATAAAGTAGAGCAAATATAACAATCGAATATAGAAAAAGTTTCCTAAAAAGCTTAGTCATCAAGATTTTTGTAGAACTTTCAGATTTTTGTATTGATTGCGTATGTGAATAGTTGGCCCTCATCAATGTCTACTATGGTTGACAAGTGATGTTATGAAGCGGGCATAGCCATACTCTATCACTTGAGCATGTATTCATATCCACTCATATATCGAGTATCTGATCCGTTCGATACTCGACAAACATAGATAAATTTTCATATCTATATACGAACTTGAAAGTAAATATAAAATTACTTAAAAAAATACAAAGTATGATAGAGTCTTCCATGCATGTTACGAAACACAATAAAATTTTTATTTCAAACTACCAAACATGATAAAGTCTTCCATGCATGTTACGAAACACAACATAATAAAGTGCACATTTCAAACGTCTACAAGTATCAAAGTTAAACTATACCGCTAAAATGTTAATTTTTTAAAAATGCCATTGGGCACGTGTCAGATAAAAATACATCTGTACCCGATAAAATAACGCAAAAATATCCTTATACTTTCGCTCTCTGCTACACCCATTCGGATCGGACCGAGTACATCAGAGAGCTGGGTTGTTCATCGGGTCGTATTGAGATAAAACCAGACCCAATACTCAACTCAAGTAAGAGTCGGGTTGGGTAGCCTCGGGTGAGTCGGGTGGAACCCGACAAACCCAATTGACCCAATTCAAATTCTCAAGCAAAAGCAAAGGCTTGATTTAA
The DNA here is from genome assembly GCA_036897385.1 of Geranium incanum. Taxonomy (NCBI): domain Eukaryota; kingdom Viridiplantae; phylum Streptophyta; class Magnoliopsida; order Geraniales; family Geraniaceae; genus Geranium; species Geranium incanum. The sequence continues at coordinate 6,614 of JAYMTQ010003403.1, forward strand.
TTGGCACACACATTTATTCTCTTTATATAGGGAGTGGTGTGAAAGAAAAGTTTTTTCCCGACCGATGTGGGACTTCTGATTTCCAATGAACAACCATGTCTTTCCATCTCTCCTATGCGCAGTCTCTTCAACTTCAGCTCCTCCGTGTACATTATAATTCTCCCACATCGGAAAGATATAAATAACTTTTGGTCTTTATATAACTGTTTGTTACTACCATCAAGTAACATACAATTGTAACCTGTTTGAGCTTGTATTTTAGGTTGGGATTGCTAATGTTGTCGGGTGGTTCGGTGGGTTCACTTTTGAACCCAAGACTCATCCGACTTCAAGTCGGGTGGTCAACAACTCACCCGTTTCTTCACCTTGGGTTCGTCGGGTCTCGGGTTGGGTGGTCGGGTTTATCGGGTCTAGGGTGAAAATGGACAGCCCTAGATCAGATATCCCTGAGATCTGGATTTTTTTCCCATTGTCTTCCCAGCAGTTTCATTAATTGCATTTATGCCCCCAAACTCTTTTTCCTTTCCAAATTCCGGTAAATAATATCCGAAACCATAACTGAAACTAAATCTATCAGCCAACCTCAGCTTCAGGTCTCTCCCTCTCCGATGGCAACGATCAACCTCTCGTGCTCTCTCCGGTCACTCTCTTCGCCTTATTCCCGAAATACCCCTACCCTCACCTCCTATTCACACTCCATACCCTCGTCCCTCTCCTTCCCTTCCCTCTCCTCGAGGCCTCGAAGCGAATCGATCGGGTCTCGATCCCTCTCCTTCGTCGTCGCAGCTCTCCGGAGCATCTCCGAGGCCGAATCGGTCGCTGTGCCGGAGGTTTCCGAGGAGATTCCCGGAAAATTTCCTCTAGTTCCTGGAGTCTACGCCGTTTACGACCAGAATGAGGATCTACAGTTCATCGGAATCACTCGGAACATCGCTGCGAGCGTTCTCGCTCACCAGAAATCGGTGCCGGAGCTTTGCTGCTCCGTGAAGGTATGTATTGGAATGACGCATTTCTGAGTTTTGGTTGCTTGAATTGTTGTGGTTTCTGTTTGTTTCCGTGGAAAGTTTTGGTGAGAAATTGGTGTCCTGATGCTGTAACTACATGCAGTGGCCTAATTCAATAAATTTTAGGAATATAGTTGATAGACAATCATTTACTGTGATGGCTACAACTCTTAAGAGTATTTGTTCCGGAAAACACAATTGGCCATGAATTATAGCTATGATTTGCCAAAATGCAATCTCAGTGAATTTTCTGAGACAGACATGATGACAAATTTTCTGGGAGTTTCAATTGATCATGGAATCTCAGTGAAGCATTACCATTATCTTACAGAGACTAACTCTTTGTAGGCTCTAATTGGCTTCATTTCTGGATTTAACATTTTGGACGATACCATTTAGTGTTTCGATGTTGCCATTGTGCTAATATGTTTACCATTTAGTAGCATTGCTATGAAGAACTCAAGGTAGTGCTCTATAAATTTGCTAACTTAAAAGTTAAAATCCTTCCCTATCGAAGAGAGATATGCGTGTAATAACGATGATGCTACTGCGAGTTGTTTAGCCGCTTGACACAACTTATGCCGGTAAGTTAGGTATATAACACATTGAGTGATGGGATATGGGAGATCATGGGGCAAATGGTGGAAAGCGATCACTAAATTTGGATCCTTAATTTTTGCAAATGGTCATATGGGGCACTTATTTTAGGACACGGAAGAGTATTAATCAGAGAGGTATGTTTTTTTATCAGGAATCAGAGAGGTATGTATTTTTGTAGTATTAAACTATTTAAGATGTAGTGAGAAATTAAATTATGGATTTTGGTATTTTAGTAAGGGTTTGAGTTACATGTAAGTTGATGATCACTTTACACTTGTCATTTTGTTATGCGTGGTTTAATTCACATACGGTTTTGCTATCGGTGTTCTGAAAATGGGTTATTGTCCAATTTTGTTGTATATGATCTTGGAGAAAATGATGCAATATAATCATCTATGGACCATTATAGCATCATTAAAAATGTCATTGTTAAAAGATAGTAGATTTGAATAGCTTGTAAATGAAATGCTTTGCCCTTGTAAGTCTCTTCACATGAAGTCAGCGTTGTTCAGTAGTTTAAACTGCCATACCATGGTTAAATCATGACAAATCAACCCGATCCTGTCCCAAAATTGGCACTAGCCAAACTTTATAGATATGGTCTTTCATCGTCCATGTAAATAATTTTTTTTGCTTGTCTGGTTAATAATATGTTCTTGTAAAGGTGTTACATATTACAATACTTCAGAAAAGTCTGGCAGTTTTAACTGGCATGTCCTGCTTAAATCATGATAAATCAACTTGATCCTGTCTCAAAAATGGCCATAGCTGAACTTGATTAGATATAGTCTTTCTTAGACCATGTAAATAATAGTTTGCTTGTTGGGTTCATGATATATTGATATGTTTGCTTTGCCTGAATGATTCTTGAATTCAAGCTATCAGAATTCAGATGGCGTAAAATATGTGTTTCCCACTTATAGACCGAACTCACAGATATTCAATATCATCATCGACCTAACTGTAAATTTGTTATGAAAATCCTATGTCAGGTTGAGGTAGTAGACGAACCCGACAGAGCAGCCCTAACCCAAGCATGGAAAACCTGGATGGAAGAGCACATCAAAATAACCGGCAAGGTCCCGCCAGGCAACGAATCCGGGAACGCCACGTGGGTCCGCCAGGCGCCAAAGAAGAAACCCGACCTGCGCCTCACACCGGGCCGCCACGTCCAGCTCACCGTCCAACTCGAGGATCTCATTGACCGGCTGGTGAAGGAGAACAACGTGGTCGCGTTCATCAAGGGCTCGAGATCCGCCCCGATGTGCGGGTTCTCCCAGAAAGTAATAGGCATTCTCGAGAGCGAGGGGGTGGACTACGAGAGCATCGACGTGCTTGACGAAGAGTACAATCCCGGGCTGAGGGAGACGCTGAAGAAGTACAGCAGCTGGCCCACGTTTCCTCAGGTTTTCGTTAATGGAGAATTGATCGGTGGGTGTGACATCCTCTCCTCCATGCACGAGAAAGGTGAGCTCGCTGGTGTCTTCAAGAAAGGCTCACCTTGAGTTATGAGCTTTTGGTGAGTTCATGGTTTTGCTGTGGAAATGGAAATTTATGTTGTTTCTGTGGTTGTGAATCTTATGGATTGAATTCATCACTTTCATCATGTGATATAGATGGAGGAGAAATTGTAGTTCTGTAGAAAAGATGCTTTGATTCGAGGGTAATAATGCATTTTTCTTCTTTAAATCATTGACTGTAATGAACAAAATTGGTTTTTGTTTTTTGAGGTTAAAGATTTTATTAGTACAGTTGCATGGACTCGAATTCTTGTCTTGTTTTTTTGACAGAAATAAAATTGTTATTAAATCAGTGTATGACGGTCGAAAAATAACTTAACCGAATAAAACTAGCTTGATTCAGTTCAAAATTAAATTAAATTCTATCAGTTTAATTTTGATTTATTAAATAAGAACTGATAAAAATTGAACTAAATAAAAAACCAATTGGTTTGGACACATAACTCATTTTAAGTCATCGATATTTATTAATTGCATTTTAAAATATTGGTCGAACAAAAATAAGTCAAATAACATGTGTAGGCCATTATAAATTGTGAGATTTTCATGAAAATCGGTTT
>JAYMTQ010003404.1:0-10296 GCA_036897385.1 Geranium incanum
TTTAATATATTACTACAACACACTAGTAATATAATGTCGTTTTATTTATTCCAACAATGATAAAACATTACAATATATGACTTATTACATTGGGCTAGGGCACAGCTCTAACATAATAGACATGCGATTTGACTTCGATCATTATGGACTAGTACAAAGATTAAGTCCTAGGCAGGCGGCCCTTGTTTGGCCCATTCTTTAGTGAGATTTTACAAACAAATGCCCGAACCAAAATACGTTATTGTTATGGGACCAAGAGGAATGTTCAATACCAGTTCTTATAGTACTGTTCGGAGAATTGATAAGCTAATTCCTGTATATGTTTTTTGGAGTGCCCGCCTAAGCCAGTAGATTAGAGATGAAGGGAGCTAGAAACTCTCTCTAGCCAAACCCTTAAACTTGTGGTCAGAGGACTAGAGTTCGAGTCACGGTAGTTATATCAGTCATCTTCATAACTGTTAAGCAATTCCAAACTTAAAGTAAGAAAACAAGAATGAATGTAGTGGATGAGCAATGGTAAAGAAAATCATAAGCAGAAGAAAGGCTAATGAGATAATGACATGAGAACTGTTCTCTTTTAAGAACATTTCTCTTTATAGTTAAAAGAAGTGGATGGATGGAGGTGTCTCAATTTTGAGTATATAGTATATAGCAGTACAGTGGACCTAGCAAAGCAAACTCAACTCAATCATGTTAACATCCCCAATTATATTAAGATATAGAGAAATAAATTCTTTCAGAATATATGCATGAAATTGACATCCTCACTGCTCCTACATTCAAAAGCAGCTATTGGAATCAACACTGTGGTAATATACACTTGTTTATATCCTTAATTGCTCATACATATCTCCACTTCTCATCAAATTGACATTATTTGGAATGTAATCCCATGAAATGGATGGCTTAGCAACACAAGAAAACAAATTCAAAATCAAAATCAACTCAACCCTGTTGTTTTCACGTGGGGAGATGGACCAAATGTGGATGTTGAGGTGATATATATGCTATATGTTTAGGTAGCGTTCAACGAGGCATAGTTAAATGAGTGTGTAAGTTTTGAATTCATGGTTTGGTATTTTTGTCTTGATAAAGTGACCGCAACAATCGGCAATGATGATGATATCTTAAGTTGTTAAATTGTGGAATGTAAAACAAGTTTGTTAACCTAGTTCGGCATTCAACCGTTGTTTTGGTAACTACTGTTTTGGGTCGATGAGCTCTTGTAATGTCAGGTGCTGAGTTGTAACCTTCTAGAAATGTGTCAAACTCTGCGCATGATTCATGTTTGTCGAACAATTTGTCCCAACAGATCCAACAATCATGCGCACATGCAGTGGAGCTAACTTCATGTTATATCGGCATTGAGGATAATGGTGCAGATGTCGTAACATATTCTTAGCAGAGCACTAGTATGAGATCTCAATCTCAAAAATATTGGTAAAGATGTTGCAATATATTTTAGAGCACTAAATCCGAGAAGACATTTTGTTTTGTTTTTTCAGAACATACCAAACTCCTTCATAGCTGTGAAGATACAAATAGAATGGAAACATCATTCTCATCCGAGTGGGATAATATCGGGAGTAGAACATTCTAAATTGTGTTAATTTGATGGAAATAAATACTTGGGGAAATGACTGTTTGATAGACCAAAAACTTCATATTTATAACTTGGATACACTCAAATATTACTTTAAGTTTTCTGCGCACTCAAATTTTCAGTTTCTCATATTTAGTCACAATTTAATACACTTAAATGACCAAAAAGGAGGAGAACTTTAGTGAGCAAAAGAAAATCAATTAATAATTAAGTGTGTCAAAATTAAAAGCATAGAGTTTATTATGAATTAAACAACTGTCATTTTTCCTAAATATTTAGAACGATGTAGTGTTGATATTGACTTAAATAGCTATCAATTCAATATTTAGAAGTTAATTATCAAGCACAACATATAACCGATCTTGGTGTTAACTTTAGTACTACTAAAGTTTTGGTGTTGAAGCATATTTAGATTATGATCGCTACACCTCTTACGACGACCACATGGGATCTCCTAAAACTAATTATGCATGAATTTATGTACATATATATTTGAATGGCTCATAAATAAATTATCACAATCTTTGTCCCGAAGTATATAAATATATATAACGGATCTATCTAGAAAAGAAAAATACACAAGTGGAACTACCCTTACCGCCCTTTAAAATACTAATTAAAGCTATTTTGAATAAAAACAATAATAATAATCATGAGTTAAACCTAGCTATAATAAGAATCAATACTAGGAATCATTCCTAACATGTTGCTCATGTTAAGTTCTTTGGTTCTTATTAGCCATTGAAAGGAGTGACAGTAATTAAGCATACTTTGAACCCAGTATATATGCACTCCAAATATTTCTTACGCTATCTTGTGAGGACATAATTATAATACTGCAATTCCTTTGAGATTTTATGGTACTTGATTTTCGAATATTCCTTTCATTTTCAAGAAATTTGTCACCAATGGCAACAATTAGATGTTAAGTTTGTCCCACTCTCATACTAGATTAAATATATAATAGACAACTTGTGAGTGAGTATCTAGACACAATATGAGAGCCTAAATGTTAGGTACAGTTATACCAAATACGACACTCCTTTGTATCTATATATATTGTAAATATTTCTAATTCTAAAAACCAAAGTTAAGTTATGAGTCCATGCGTAAAAACACGAGAAAAGTAAATATATGAATAAAAACAAGACAATAAATGATACGAGCTTGTATCAGAAGAAAGTAGTAAAAAAGTTGGAGCGAAAAAATTCAAATACCTTATAGATTAATCAACTTGTCATTTATAAAATGAGTGATTGATACATGGAAAAGGCCTATACTAAACAAGTAACTAACTAAGATAACTAATTACTTGTAGGAAACCCACTAGTAATTGTAAATAAGCTATAGAAAATTGGGATCTTGATTGACATCCCATCTCAAATTGATGGGTCCAGCTAGAAGTATCAATTTGTCAACCATAAACTGACAGCTCGTACAAAAGAGAGAATCATACCTTCTTCACACGATATTTTACAAAATCAGCCAACGACGAGAAATAAGTCTTAATTAAATTGATTCAAGATGCATATAGAGAGAAAGTTCAACATATGAAGTTCGATATAGTTGCTAAAGTTCAAGGGACGTTCCATAATCATTCTTCCCAAGAAAATTATTGAAACAAAATTGATAAAATCATAACCAAGAAACCAAAATATTGAAGAAGTGGTCTGCGAGGTACCACAAAACCTAAAGAAATGATTTTGATTCGTGAGAAATTATAAAGCCCAAAAAGTTATTTTTGAGAAAATCACCAAAACCTAGAGAAGCCGAGAAACATGACAGATGAGGAATATAATAGTTAGGCTGAACTATGAAAACATGTGGACAATAGCTCAGATGAACAATCATGTCTTTTATTTTGTGAGCCCGGTGCAATAAGTTTAACTCAATTAAATAAAAAAAAGTATAATCGGTTGTTTTGAATCTGTGCTTGTGAGCTCTCTCTTACCTCCATTCCTATGGTATCCGGTGCTATGCAAAAATCCGTTCTACTATGACTCAAGTGTAGAAGGACATTCTTACACATGTAAGAGGGTAAAAACATGAGAGTAAGTGATATAAACCAACACTGGAAGACTATAAAAAGTGCTGAATATTTAAGGCAGGGCATACTCATGAACTAGATAAATTCAGCTTAACTATATAAAATGTATATACATAATTCCAAACCGCTAATAATTGGATGCATAGAAGACGAAGATTTGAACAATAAAATCTAAGATCGATCGATATATATCCCTAAGCATGGCAATGGCATAATTAATTGTAGCAAACGACACGAGAAGAGACATCAATCATGAAATTGTCCAAAAGGCATCTAACTATAATAGCCAAAAGAGAAAAGCCTAACCATATTCATGGTGGGTTTGGGAACCCATTTTTGGTGGCTTTGGCTTCAGAAGAATAACCATCCATACATATTCTTGACTTGAGAATATGGCTTTCCTTTCCCTTGCACATTCTCTTGGAATCAACCTTTTCTCTTTCCCCCAGAGAGAATACCATTCCGTGGTCATCTCCTACTTTCCCCGCGCTGCACTGCCCTGTGGTCAAACCAATCACAACACTATGACTAAACCAGTACATATATACCTGCATTACACAATTCACTTCCTTCGCCTTCGCCTTATCCTCATTAAAGTATTATATATTATTAGTATTGCAGAATCAAAACAAGGAAATATAAGTACAAGGAACAACATGCAACAAATCCTCCTCTAGTGGAGAATATAACATCTACATACAGTGGATGGAATATATCAGCTCTTCTGTATGTAACAGAAACAGAGTTATAGAGCTAGTTGCACAACACTATTACACAGTGTTAAGTACTTTACCATTATGGGAAAAGATCTTTGGGGCATCTTCATCCACAGACATGAATGAGACTAAGTTGCACTCCATGTGTTTAGGCTAACTTCATCATAATCACAAGTAGAACACATCTAATGATTGCTTAATTACTTCTCTGATTGACATAAACATAAACCCATATCTAATTAGGATCCTTCACTCGTATTTTCCTCTTATATCTAAACAACTTTGAATCGTTTTTCTCATCTTGCCTTCAACAGAGCCTACTCTCTCCTCTTGCTTTCTATATCCTCTCATTACAATATCTCTAGCTAAACATTCTCGTTTATGGATTGGATCTCAATATTTGGTGCCATATGTTAACCAATAAAACTATCCTTCCAACTTCAGAGAAATTCTACTGTCATAAACAAGTCTACTCTAATCTTTTCTTCACAATCCTAGCTATTTCACTTTAGAATTTACTGATATGCTTTGACCTTTTGCTGGTCATCAGTGAGTTCAAGTTCTATATTGTGATCTACACTATACGGGATCATACCCTGGAAAATATATATTCCTGCCCACGTGCCAGCAGACTATTTAGGGATTCTTCTTTTTTAACACTTCACCGAAATGCTTTCATAGATTCTCACAAACTGCATAAAATATCCTAACATATCAGAATCAGCTGATCTTCCCAAAAAAGGCCGATAAGAACTAATGCTATTCAAGGAATGCAAATTTCAATTATGCCTTTATTTCAGTTTCATGTTACTATAATTTTCTACATGCATGCAGTTAATAAGCACTTATCAGAGACAGTCTCTCCCCATCAGCTTTACACTAACAATTTTTTATTGCTCCACCAATAATATTCCACGTATAGAAACTTATGTACAGGAATAGTATAATTCCCATTTTCCTCTATATAAAATTGTATCGTTTTGCAGCAAAACAGCATAGCATATAAGCAGTCGACAACTGACACAGACAAACTTTGGAACTCAATTCTTCGCATGTTAGCACCCAAGTTTTATATTGGTGAATTCGTGATATGCATATAAAACGTATGTCATGCATATATCCGTTGAATGTGCGACAGAGTATTATGGTTCAAATTCTCGTAAACATGCTCTTATAAACTAGTGTTAGTTGTAAATAAAATTAAAAAACAGAACAAAAAAAGTAGTGGTAACAAAATCAATATACATCAAGTAGTGAAAAGAGTACAGATTCATATCAGAGAATATGCAGCAGAGTGAGGCACAAGTCAAGGCCAAATTTAAAGGCAAGTGGTCCTATCGTCCTATCCAAGCCATCCGCATGTCTTTCATCAAAATGTGAGTATGGAAGAAAGTAGAATCTTTCTTCTTCTACTTCTACTTCTTTATCTTTTTCTTTCTCTTTGGTTTAAATTTACTTCTTTATTATGGATACGGCCAGTGCTGAATAAGTACCAAACTTACTCAAGGAGACAAAACAGAATGTGTTCCTTATTCTCATTCCTTTGTCTCAAGCAACACCAAATTCAAGCTATGAAGCACTTACTATTTACTCTGCACATTGAGAAATAAAATGACTCTTAAGTCTGAGGAGAGGGACAGATTGTCACCTATTGGACGAGTCTAAAATCCGGGAGAGAGAGATAGTGGATTCTCGGAAATCCAAGTCAGAAAATTGCCCCCGTCTAAAATACGAGAATAAGATTCCAAACTTTTACAGACAAGCGAATTCGAATGCTTTGAGAGAGAAAAATGAAATAAAAACATTGGTGGGATCTATTCTGGTATCCATTGCAAGCTAGGTGGTGAGGTGTTTGGTTTGTAAAGTTATAGTGCAGAGGAATTCAGATGGCCCGCTTAGGAATGAAGGACAATATCTCTTTTCAAGTCGTTGTGAATATTGAAATGGAATTGAGTTGAGTTGGGTCAGTTTTTTCCAAGATTCTATTCCTAGTTCCACCCTCAAGCTCACCCTCACTTTGTTTTTCTTTATAAACCCGTTGCTCAGGACATTCATGACTTATAACAAAAACACTTACAGGCAGAGGCAGCCACAGCTATCTGATCTTCTACAAAGGATAATACCACTATCAAGTTTTCAGAATTCATCAAGAATATCATCAGGTAATTAAAAAGTCATGAAAGCAGTAATCAATCTGATACACATATAGTACTTCTACCGCTAAACATTACTATATATTTGATGAACACAGAAAATGTACCATCATCATCAGCAACAAGGAAAGAACATCATCCATTCTAGTTCAAGAATGTCGACTATTCCTCCAGCTGAAAGACATTTGTTCATGCAAGGTGGAGGAAATGGCCCTGGAGATTCAGGCCTTGTCCTCTCAACGGACGCTAAGCCTAGACTAAAATGGACTCCTGACCTCCACGAACGATTTGTGGATGCAGTACATCAGCTAGGAGGAGCAGACAGTAAGTCATGTTATTTGTGTGCAGTTTAGCATTGACCTGACCCGTCAAATATATGTATATTTATTCTTGTTTCGTTTGCTATCATTGTTCTTGCAGAAGCCACTCCAAAGACAGTTATGAAACTCATGGGAATCCCGGGACTTACCTTATACCACCTAAAAAGTCACCTACAGGTAAGTTAAACTCATATTATTTCCAACACTTGCAACTTCAAAAATTATGCCATAAACTAGTCAACTATATCTGTCATGTTTTAGTAATTGGAGATAAATTAACTAGGCCATAGCATAAGAATGGCCATCTGCAAGAAGAAGAAGAAAAACTACCCAAAATGTCAAAAAAGAAATTATGTTCTAAGACTATTTTAGGGAACAGCTTTGACACGCTATGGACTATATATACCTACCAACTAACATGTAAGTCCAATTTGTCTGGCAGAAGTACAGACTCAGCAAGAATACACATGGACAAGCTAATAGTAGCGGAACCTGCAGCAAAATCGGTAAATTATTTTATCTATTTACAATCAATCTAATTACTGTTAGGAAGAATATATGTTGCTCCCCACGTATTAGCGGAGAAGAATAGAATCTAACTTTATTTCATGATTACAGGTGCAGTTCCAGTGACTGCAGGAGACAAAATATGTGAAGCAAATGCAACTCATATTAATAATTTAAGTATGGGACCTGGACCCCAGACAACCAAGTAAGAGTGCATAGCCTTTTTGTTCTTTTCAATTTTGCTTACAAGTCAATTTTGTTCAAGTCTATTGCCACATATATAGGCCAACAATAACACGTTTTAATTTTCAGAAGTTTACATATAAATGAGACGCTGCAGATGCATATTGAAGTGCAGAGAAGACTACATGATCAGCTTGAGGTAAACCATACTCTGAAACTTTGTAAATAAAACCAACTACTAATGATCTTATGCCAACAAATATAGACACGTATTTAAAGTGACTAAATCAAATATTTGTATCATAAAGAGCAATCAATTAACATCAGAAGATTAAATGATCAACGAATGCTATCAACATAAATGTATAAATCATTGTAGATGGCAAGCAAATAGTTATGTGGAGTTACATACATAGATTCCAACAATCGGCAGTTCTAAATTGAACCTGCAGGTACAGCGGCACCTACAGTTACGCATAGAGGCTCAAGGAAAATACCTGCAGGCAGTACTGGAGAAAGCACAGGAGACGCTTGGGCAGCAAAACTTGGGGACAGCGGGGCTCGAAGCAGCTAAAGTTGAACTCTCCGAACTGGTCTCCAAAGTCTCCATGGAATGCCTAAATTCTGCATTTTCCGAGCTGAAAGCTGCTGGTTTGTCATGCCCCCAACAAAATAGACAAACAGCAACAACTACTCAGCGGCAGCAGCCGACAGACTGCTCAATGGATAGCTGCCTCACCTCGTGCGAAGCAAACACTCAGAAGGACACTCAAGAAATGCACAAGAGCAATAACGGGTTACTCGGCTTGAGGCCTAACTATGACCGTAGCCTGTTACTAGAGGAACCCAATAAAGAGACTAGCACACGAGATCTCTCCATCAATATTGGGGGAATTCAAGGAGAAACAAACAGGGCTGTTAACGGATACAACAGCGACAACTACACAAATGGTCGAGATTTGGTTGACCAAACCAGCAGCAGGTTGATGGATTCAAGGAAAGGGGAAAACAATAAAATGGTTCATGGATATGGGTATGGAGTACCCTATTTCGCATCAAAACTAGACCTAAATTCGCATGATCATCAGCATGACTTGACAGTAGCTTCAAATTGCAAGCAATTCGACTTGAATGGTTTGGCCTGGAGCTGAGACTGACAGAGAGCAAGCTACACAAACATCAGAACAGTGCAATATTGTATTTCAGGGCAGAACTCAACTCTGACAGGTTCTGGCCAAGGCAAAGAAATCAAATTAAATCAAATTTAGGTCAATGGAATAATTGTTGCAAGCAAATCAAACCTTTTCTAAGAACAACATCAATTGTTTGAAGATTATGAAATTAGTAATCGATAGAGTAACCCTCCAAATCTATCATACATTGTTCGTGGCATCAATATTGCATCTTCTTAAATCAAACACTATATATAAATCAAAACAAAAGAATTAACGGGAAAAAGGAAAAACCTCAGTGATACAACCCAACATCCATGAACACTGAAATCAACCCATATCTTTGATTTTTGTTGTCTTTTTATCTCAATCTTATTTGATGCTCTTTGATATTTGCTTGGGATTGGAGGGAAAAGAAACTTAAATACAAGGACTGCAACTGCAAAACGGGAATTACCATCTGGTACTGTGAATTATGCACGATTTTTATTTACTTCAAAGTGCATTAATTTACCAGGGTGAAGTTTATTTTTGCATTAATTACTCTAGCATTTATAAAATATTTAACTATCTTCAACTTTAAAATTTTTTTACCAATATTTACATTGAAGGTAACCTTCATTAAATCTGACAGAAATGATATCTAAGAAGACCAAAACATCTTTATTGTCTAATTTCCAAATAGTACAACTATTTGATAAAGATAAAATGAACATATACAATGAACACTTCCAGTTTATCAATTAATCTCACCAATCGAGTATGAAAAAATAATTTTTGTCACATAAAAATGAAACTCAATAAGATTGAGTAAAATTTCAAGTAAGAGAAGATATCCAGGGCAATGGGATCATAAAACTGTTATATGGTGAAAATATTGATGATCATGCATAAGGAGGTGTTTAAGATTATAGGGAGGCAACGGAAAATTTAAGACTACCTAAACTTCATTCTGGGCAATAAAGAGTCTAATCTATTCAGATAACCATCCTAGATTTAATCCATTAGACAACATTAAGATCTTAGAACTCCACTAACTTTCGGTTCTTTTAACTTATGGATATTGCATTCATGTTAACACCACTATCCCTAGCTAGAATTTAAACCCGAATTCCAACCAATTAAATTTCATCTACGAATACTGTTTCACAATCTCAATTCATAGGCTAAATGAATTATTAGACAATTATGGAGATAAATATTAAGTTCAATTGGTTGAAAACTCCCTACTTGGAGTCATATGCATGTAAAATCGATCAAAACACCATTACACTACCTATAAACTCATGCACCAAATCAAGAGACTTAGGTACTCATGGAAACAAAGAACACATTCATATTCATCAATATAATATTCATACACAATACATAAGAGTAGAAATGAGAAGAAGACACTAATGTCATAGTAAACTTCATAAATACTCCATTAATCATACTCGAATACACTTCAATTATTATTATAGGATTTGTGCCCTAGTCCAATATGTATGTTTCAATTGATGTAATGTTTATCATTTTGTGGAATAAATAAAATCGGCATTTTATTACTAATGTGTTGTAGTAATAAGTTGAGTATAATTCGATCTATATCATTG
>JAYMTQ010003405.1:0-10296 GCA_036897385.1 Geranium incanum
CATATTACTATATAGGCCTGTTAGTTCATATATGTGAACTCAATGTTATTATGGACAAGGACTAAGGTGCTGACTGTTGGACATTGTTATAAGGATATATCTTTATTGATGGGGGAAGGCTATTGGACAAAGCTGTTATTATTGAATATGATATCCTCAAAGTTATCTTCTTCTTTTTTTCATTGATTATCATAGCCTGTATAGTGTTGGATACAAGTGTGTAAATATGATTGATTTTGAATCTATTGTTTGGTGGCGTGCAGTTGAGGAACTTTTGGTCGACATCAAAGCACGATGTATATCTCATGTCACATTTCTCTATTGTTCATTGGTCTTCATTAAGCTGCAAGAAAACCGAAGTTCTCAATGTTTCTGGTCATGTGGCGCCATGTGAAGTGCGTTGTTCTTGATTTGCTTCCACTTAAACATTGATCATATCTCCATAATTATTTATAATGTTCTGGGAATGGCATTTCTAAACTAAAGTTTATTTTGATTGATAGAAACACCCTGGAAGCCTTTTGGAAGGTTTTACTCAGACCCAAGTTAGTACACTGGCAGTGCGTGATAACTTGTTAATTGCTGGTGGGTTTCAAGGAGAACTTATTTGTAAGGTAGTTGCAAGTCCATTAGCATCATCACTGATTCACTATCCCATTGCTATATCTGCCATCTAGTTGTACTGAAAAGAATGAGCTGTGCGAATGAGGTGAAAGCATACATTGGGTTTATAGTACCTAATGTTTACTTAGAATTATGATTGCTTTGTCTAAAACATTAAGTATTGATACTTATAGTTGTTGGATTGCAGTATCTAGATCGACCTGGAGTTAGCTTCTGTTCCAGGACAACTTATGATGACAATGCGATCACAAATGCCATTGAGATTTATGAATGTCCCAGGTTCTACCCTCAACTATGACCTCTTCTTTCTGATTTTTCCGTTCTTTCTTGCCCTAATCGAATTGTTTTTTCTAATGACAGTAATGTTTATCTTGATGTTTGAGACTTACTTGAAATCATTAACGTACCAGTGGTGCAGTTAATTTCATGGCATCAAATAATGACTGTGGTATTAGAAACTTTGATATGGAGAGATTTCAGATAACACAGCATTTTTCCTTCCCCTGGCCAGTTAATGTAAGTTACTTTCTGCCTACCATTTATCATGAAAGCAGGTCATTTCTTGCTTTGTTAGACAAGTGTCGAGTTATTTGATAAACCTAAGCGTATTCCTTCCCAGAGGCGTGTGAGTCCATGTGTGCCAAATACAGTAGTAACATGCTAGACAGACATTATACACTGAATTTGATTTTCATTGCTACTGTTAAAGATATATATTAATATAAGCCTGTGATTATCTTTATTTATAAAGGACTACATATATATGATTTTAATTTTGTTTACCAACCAGTGGTCCTGAAAAGTTTCTCGATAGAATTTATGTTGTAACAGCCATGCCTAGTTTAGAGCAAGGGTTGGGGTACAAGTCGATTTTGCTGAAAATATCAACTAATCATATTAGTATAATAGGCTATAGTACTGGGTAGGCGCATTCTGACTTGAGGAGCAATTTTCATTTTATTAATTTGCTCGTCTATTTCTTTTTTCTGTTTACAGCATACCTCTCTGAGCCCTGATGCCCGACTCGTAATTGTTGGTGACAACCCTGAGGGGTTATTGGTGGACCCCCAAACAGGGAAGGTACTATTTTCCCATTTGCTCAGAAGATTTTTTTGTAGCGTCCTTAATATTTGAGGATCATATATATAACTTTCTGTTTTTTTTTACTTCGGGAGGATTGAACAATGATGATATGTACATCTAATTTAACGACATGTTATGCAGACCATCACACCTCTATGTGGACACTTGGATTTCTCTTTTGCATCTGCATGGCATCCGGATGGGCGCACCTTTGCAACCGGGAACCAAGACAAGACATGCCGCATTTGGGATGCAAGAAACTTGTCGAAATCTGTGGCCGTTCTCAAGGGAAACCTAGGAGCCATCCGATCGATCCGTTTCGCCTCTGATGGACAGTTCATGGCAATGGCAGAGCCGGCTGATTTTGTGCATGTGTATGATGCAAAGAACGGGTTTGAGAAGGAGCAGGAGATTGACTTCTTTGGGGAGATCTCTGGCGTATCTTTCAGTCCCGACACAGAATCCCTCTTCATTGGAGTGTGGGATCGCACTTATGGCAGCCTCCTTCAGTACAACAGATGCAGGAACCGTTCTTATCTCGACTCCATGTGGTAAATCTTACCTGCATCCCTCATGAGTTTGTACTTGCTATTTATCAGGCATGCATGTGAAGGATATAGAAAGAAACTTTAGATTCATATGTTAAAATTTGTAATTTGACATTATAGATAAGTGGACTCCATGTAATAAAAACATCAGATCGATGGTTCCAATCCACACATGTAATTCGTCGGTATAGATGTGTTTATGTTCATATGAGGGAGAGGGAATAAAGGTTTGGATTTGAGCTGTTAGAGAGAGAGAAAGAGGTGTACAATAATGGAGGATGTGAATGAGACGAGGCTTTACCTGGTTGTTGCACTTCCAGTATTGCTTCTATCACAGTTTCTGTCTATTTTATTTCATTTTTGTGTTTTGGTTGTTTCATGTGTTCTCAAACTGCAATTGGATATTGTCATTGTTGTATAGGCTTGTGTTTCAGCCAGTCTCGAGGTTATTTTAGTAATTTACATGCAAAAAGTAGAGACGAAAAGGGTAATATGTTGGATAAACTCCTAGAGTCCTAGTCAAAATCTTTTGAACAAATTATACACAAATTATCACATAGTATTTTTGTGCTGATTTGGCAACAATAAGGTTTTGATCAATTGTCAAATCATGACATAGCCAGACCCACAGAAGTCAAACATACCACATGCCACCCATAAGCTCCATTAATCAGTGTTTATCATCAATTGAATGTTGATTAAGCCAAGACAGCAACAACTTTGTCTGTATGCATAGTTTACAAATGTAAATTAGTGTTGTCTCTATCAGCCACCATTTATATCCTGAAAAGGATGGTTTTCATAAATATCTGTCATCACTAGTTCTGCTCCTTCCCAACTCTCCAATGTCTGTTTCAAAAGTAGAACAACAAATCTGTACTTCTACAGTAAATAAATAGAGTGCAGTATGTAGCATATATTTCACATGCACAGTCAATTACAGTATATCTACAATTTGAGGCTATTTATGTACACCAAGCTCAAGCTACTCTCAGTGTCTTCTGAATTCATCATTCAAATTCTTATTCTCTTATATAAATATAATCTGTACTTTGTGATAAATAAATATGCAGAAACTGTGGTTATTCAGTGGCAGCCACCAGAAGCAAACCCAATTCTGGAGTTTGTAACATCATAGGCCACCTTAAAAGTCTGCTGCTGACGGTTCCCAATTATGGCGACCATGTCAGAGCCAGGGTCGCTCGCAAAGGCCAAGCATGAAACACCCTCTTCTGGCTCTATCAGCACATTCTGCGCCCCGAGCTTAATGTCAGCTCCTCCCTGGAACAGCATCTCAATCTCGGGAGCCACCATGGTCTTGGCGCTGCCAACGAAACAAGCGTCAAGGATCGAAACGGGAGGAGCAACCTTGTACTTGTTGGACATAATCTTCACAAACGAGCCCTTCAGCGCTGCGTAGATTGTCGCGGGGAGGCGCGTAATGACAGTTCCAGAGTCTATGATTGTAGGAACACTGTACTGAGCAGCTGAAACCCCCAGAGGCTTGCCCTGAACTGACATGGAGATTAACCTCAGGTAGTACAAGTCGGGCACGCGCGAATCAGTGTACATGGGAGTGAACTTGAATGGTGATGATGAGAGAAGAGAGGATTTCCCAATAGACAAGAACCCTCCATTCCCTTCGCTCCCCGATATGAGATCAGCTGAAGGGAGGCAGTAGGAGAAGGCGTACCCGTATTTAGGGGACAATTGGGCCAACAATGAGAGCTTGTTGCGAGCGAGCCCCAAGATCCCAGCAGCCATACCAAACAGCCCTTCATTGTCCTGGCCACAGCCATAGACAAAGCCAGGGAGAGACTCAGTGGGCGTCAAGGTCAGAAAGTCTCTACTCAAGTACCCGATTGAGCGTGAAGCATCGCCATAGCTCGCCAGGTAATTGCAGACATTGGAGGCATCGCATAGTGGCTGATTGAGAGTGGCAGCCTCAAGAAGAGAGCACTCAGGGGAGGTGCAGGGCAGGGACTTGTAGGTTTTGGAGGTTGAGGGGTCGAATAAGGGGTCGACCTGGGTGTGGCAGTACATTGTACAGGGCTTGCATTGGAGCCAAGAGAAGGAGCTGCCTGTGTCAACTAGCATGGCGAAGTACTTGGCGGGAGTGCCAAGGCCTATTTTGGCGTAGTAATTGCCAGCGCCTATAGAGAAGCCTGGCTTCAGTGGGACAGATACGGATTTGGGGGACAGGAGGTGGTTCTTGGCTAGCCTGAAGGCGAGGCCCTTGACGCGTTCTTGGTCTTGAGCAAGCATGTCAGAGAGGGTGGAGCTGGGTCCATGTTTATGGTATATGTCCACAAAGATGTGGGTCTGGTTCAGCTTTAACTCATTTCCTGCAGAATCAGAATTGGAATAATAAGCTATAATAAATGCATGATGAAGGTACAAAAGAGAAAAAAAGAAACAGAACAGAACAGTTGAATTGAATTGATGAACATATGTATAAAGAAGGGGAAGGAAGAAACATGCCTAGAGAAGAAGGTGTTGCAAGAAAAAGACAGAGAAGGAGGAACCAAACAGAAGCCATCTCTCTTGCAGCTTTGTGGGAGAAGCTTGGATTCAGAACAAGCTCTTTGTGTCACTTTATATAAAGGAGCAGCTATAACCAAAATGGAGAAAGCCAAAATGCTTGAGAGTACACCCCAAAGAAGTGACATGAAGAGGATGGACTGTAATTTAATCTAATCATTGTAATAGTTCTTACACGTAATTAAATATATATCATGTTGAACATCATAATTGAAGACTGTTTTTCCTAGAAGCCTGTAAATCTCACCGCCCCACATGTAGGTTAGATATTTGTACACGAGTGCTGTCACGACTGAACTTATGTATACAATGTATAAGAACTGAATCTATTAATTCTAACACTCTTTTTCACATAATTGATCTGAATATACTCACAATTAAAAGATTAACTTCCTTTTCTAGCGGATATGACCCTATCTTTGTAGCACCTCTTCTATTGTGAGTAAATATTTCAGTGTCACCATCCAAAGTTGACATCACAAGAAGAGACCTTTACCTTGACCATAAAGGTGTGGCCAAAGTGGCAGTGTTGTCATGAAAAAAGATGGAAAACTGTGGCCCAAGTAAGAAATAGAAAAATGTGGGAATTAACTCAGAAATGGCTGAAATTAGCCAAAGTGGAAAGAGAAAGAAGCAAACTAAGATTAAAGCATGATTAATATGGCGTGCCAAACGTTACCTGTGGGACAGTTGAGTTGGGAGATAGGTGGAGTTGAAAAGAAAGGGCTCCATGCTCATTTAATAACGGAGAAGAAAATTCAATGCCTGTGGAGGCTGGAAGATCCTTGTCAATAATGCCAATCATTCATATATGTGTCGACGCTATGTGTAAATACACACATACGGGTCATGATTGTATATCAAACAAACACCAAGTTGCGATACAATGTTGAAATCTTATTTCCGCAGACTCATAAGTGCAGGTTCTAATACTCTTATCAAATAGCGATGTGATCAACTCTTTGAACGTAAGACTCTAATATAGAGTGAAAGTACCAAAACTTGATTGTCCAACTAGTTTGACGTTCACGGTATCTCTCTTCATCGTAAAGGGTATTTTGAACTCAAATATAGATATATTCAAATATGATAGAGAGTTGAAGACAACGCGACTTGATAGTTATTGGATTCAGAGCTAATCACATAATTAGTTTGATTGGAAGGTAGATAATCAAACTAATTAGTTGAGGCAGAGCTTTCC
Source organism: Geranium incanum (assembly GCA_036897385.1). Classification (NCBI taxonomy): domain Eukaryota; kingdom Viridiplantae; phylum Streptophyta; class Magnoliopsida; order Geraniales; family Geraniaceae; genus Geranium; species Geranium incanum. The sequence goes on from JAYMTQ010003405.1 coordinate 5,998, forward strand.
TTAGTCAACATCTAATACATTTGTTATGAAAGAAAAGAAGAAAAAGTGAACTATTTGAAAGGTCACTCCAAACATGGATTCAATGTCATGCATGTTCATGTGACAATCACAAGGCCTAAAAATTGCATATAGAAGTGCTCAAGTGTTCAACATATGTCACTTTGCCGGCAAATAAATGAATCATCATGTGATTTGATTGGAGATTTAAAGAATGGAGAACTAGTGTGGGAGAAATAATCCAACAGAACCAGTTCATCACCCTACATTGAAATAACCATTCTTGTACAATACAACTCTACCAAACACAAACAATTCATAGAGAAATTCACATATCATTATTTGCATCTGTTGATGATGTGAACCTATTTATTTACAAGTTCAAAGAGTGAATAAACTGCATGCTCATGATCCATCAGCTCACAATTTTATCTATGCACAAGAAAAAATGTTGTTTCCAGGAACAGCTGATTCAGTGCCTCTTTGATGAATTGGTGTTAAACACTTCCCTTTGACTGTCCTGCCTATTATAAACAAGGCAAGATCGTTACTTGGCCAGTTGACATTCTATCGTGCGAGGCATCCACAATGGTGTTAGGAGCGACTCTCACCCTTCAAGGTTTTTTTGTAACAGTACAACTCCGGTTCGCCTGGATAAGCTGGCTCCTTAAGCAACATTCTTGTACCTGAGCAATGCAGAGAGAGAGGTCATTTTAACAAGAGTCCAACTGGTTCAAGTCCAAATTTGTAAAACCATGTTTCGTAGCTGAAAATGAGAAGACAAACAAACCTGAGACGTATGAGTCTTTGATAACATGTATCCACATTCCTCTACAAGTGCCTTCTCTCCAACAGCCAGCCTGGCTAGTTCTGAAACCAATCCTTCCATTTCTTCAGCCTGCAAAAGACAATCTCATTTTTAAAATGGAGAAGAGAGAGTTGAGCTACTTAATTCTATCCCCTTCCTTCGGAAACTTGTTTCATATGCATGACCATTTTGCTAAGATAGTAAAAGGGACTCAAGAATCCACCATTTGTACCTTTGGCATAAACCTTTGAGCGTTAAGTGTTATCATCTCCATCATCTTTGCGGCTGAATTCAAGGCTTCCCCTACCTCTCTTGTATCAGCCTGAACCATTTACATACATCACTTTTAGTGGATTGTAAATAAGTTTAAAGAGCATTAAGTATGGAGCAATATATGAAGAAACAGATTGACAATAAACTTTTACCCTGACGTTCCCGCTGATTGGGAGTTGGAGAGAAGCATTAACTAAAGCTTGAATTACTTCGGATAAGGAAATCGAATAATCTTCTTCAAGAGCAGACCACTCCTCCAGATACGGCATCTAAAATAAACCCACCAAAGATCAGTTCAATTATGCAATATAATGTGTTGACAGGAAATGTTAAAGTAAGTTTTTATGCATTTCATTATGTGCTTGTCATTCTTCAGTAAGAAGGAAAAATCAGAAGATGGACTAATGCTTTCAAGTGTTCAAAACAATACTCAATACATTCATAGAACTGCAGTCTCACCTGAGCTTCAACAATTGTTGAAAGTGACTTAGTTCTTTGCAAAATCCCAAATTCAATGCATTTCCTCTTCACAGAATCGTACATATCCGACATTTGGACTCTGAGAGAAACTAGTGTTTTCTATAAGAAAATGGAAAAATCAGTTTCAATAATAATCTTCAGGGGATAACATTGAACAAAGTTAGAACTTCCACCAAATCTATGTGCCTACTAGTGAAGAGGATAAATACCAGTTCGGTTAAAAAAAGTGAATAGCAGAGAGTTGTAAGAATAACAAAGATTGCAGGAATATAATACATACAGAGCAGCTACAAACAAAATTAAAGTTGGGTTTGCGCCATTATTCATGGGAATGAGAATAAGAAATTATTCCTCTTCTTTGTGTCATGTTTAAGGGCGTAGGGGATTGGATGTTACAAGAAAACACACCTCCTTATCCTAAGTGAAAACAACTATAACTGATTATGCTAGTGGTGACTCGGGAATGTGGATTTCAAGGGATGACATAATACAATAACCCTATTTCTACCAGCAACGGTTTCAACTGAATATCGAGGTTTATCAGAGTATCATCAACACAAAAAAGAAGCCAGGAGCGTGAATAGAATAGCACACAACAGACGCTTAACCTTATTTCAACCTAATATCGAGGATTATCAAATGTTCACGTAATCAACATGGCAAAAGCAACTGGCAAAATAAATTGAAGACCTAACCTCTATTTCAAATTAGCAATTCCAAATTACACACATGACTTCTATTTCAAATTACTATTTCCAATATCACAAAGAAGGTGACTAACCTCAACGTCACGTTTCTGAACTTGCATAGAAGCAGCTGCCTTTGCGTTGGCAAATCTCCACTGCAGATAATGGTTGTGAAGCAATCTCAGAGAATGCACATCATCTTGCTGGCCAGAGACTTTCCTAGCTTTCCTGGCATCAGCTACAGCCCTCGGAAGAGGCGGGACGGGAGGCAGACACACTCCTAGTCCCATCTTGCTAGGATTCGAACACGACTTGTTGAGGACTGAAGCCGATTTCTCACTTCCTCTAACTGAGCTGAACATGTTGCTATCACAACTGGACAGTGGCATATTCAGAGACCGGCAACAAGGTGAAGCATTTCTACTTCTGTTGTTGCCATTTCTCTCAGTCAGCAACCTGTTTGACATAGTTGGCAACATATCTGCATCAGAAGTGGAAGACCTCAGATCCGCCAGAGACCTTGCCAAGCTGTTTTGCACTAAATTTTCATCACCACCATCACAATGATTCACAGGAACAGAACCCATTAGGTCACCGGCCTTGCTGATACCTCCTCCATGGGAAGATTGAGCTGGGAGTGACATTGACATTCCACTCGATTGCTGCAGGAGCTTCGCAGCAGCTGTGGCGGTCGGGGGTCCAGAAATGGACCGTTGCAGGTACCTCGACCTAGGCGTGGCGGCCCTGTCAGTCGTCACCGTCGGCGTGTCGGGCCTTGAAGGCGTGAACGCATACCCATTTCTCACCGAAAGCTTCCCACCCTCTCCGAACGCTCTCGAGCGCAGCAGCGAATCTTGATTTTGCTGCGGGTGTTGCTCAGATCTGCCTCCATTGTTGTTCTCTTTGAAGAGCTTCACGAGAGCACGCGGCCTCCCCTGCGTAGTAGACGACGCCGTTTTGAACTGAGCGCCGCCCATAGGGGTTTCCGAGGAGCTCCTGATGTTTTCGTCCGAGCAATTCGAGGGTTCCGTCTCCGTCCCTCTCCGCCGCTGCGCGGAGCTCGAACGCTGCTGCTGCTGCTGATGCTGTTGGTGTTGTTGTCTTGACTGACATGGCGATTTCGAAGCCAGAAGATGAAGATCGCCGGAGGAAGACGACGACGCCACCGGAGACATGAACCTCGAGCTCACCTCTCTCACCCTCGGACGGCGAGGCGGTGGCGGAGGAGGAACCGCGACCACCGTGGAGGAGGCTCGAACTTCCACCGTCGATTCAGCCATGCTGTTCTGCAAATTAGGGCAAAATGTTACCAACAATACAAAACAAAACAAAACTCGTAAATTCGATCCGATGAACCAAAATCGAATATCAAAGACGAATTGAAACTCAACTCAACTCAACTCGGCATCGATGTGAGTGAATCTGTAAGAGAGAAATCGAAGGACGGCCATACCTGAGCAAAATTGAAGGTTGGGAGTTGAGTGATGGATTGTCAGGTTATCAGATCTGATTTTTTTTCAGATTGATCCTGATTCGTTGAATCGGATTTGGAGTGGGTGTGTCTGGTTCTCTCTGTGTCTGTGATGAAAGCGCAGTTTTGTTCGAGAAAAGAAAATGAAAACTAGCCGTTGTGGGTCTTTGAGGGAGAAGGATCTGTAACGGATCTTTGAATTTAAAAATAAAACTGGTTCCTTTTCTTCACCGTTTCCCTATTTATTTATTTATTATTGGGTAAACGGGGAACCAAATTGCGTTCGCAACTTTTGCATATATTCTAAATTTCCACCCCAGTGTAAAAGTAAATTTCATTTTGGTCCGTGAATTGTCTTATTTTAACTATTTCGATCTCTAAATTTTGTTTTGATTCGATTTAAATTGAAGATTTGCAAAATGATCCAATTTGAAGTGGTTGAGTATGTTTATGTTCCATCTTAGGGTTGGTTAAAACTACTCAATTTTAAACTAATACAAAAGTTGTTAAATTTGAATTGTAACAAAAAAATGTAAACACCATATTTGTTAGATTTAAATCTTATTACCTTAAGTATAATAAAA
>JAYMTQ010003406.1:0-10296 GCA_036897385.1 Geranium incanum
ACCCCATTTTCCCCCTGATCCCTTGTAACAGTCTGTCCCTCCAGATAGGAGTCACCACCCTGCACTTAAAGAAAACATGGTCTGTCGTCTCTTCCGAATGTCCACACAGGGGACACTAGGTGATTATTAGAATCCCCTTTTCTGCCAGTCGTGTCCTTGTCGGGAGAAAGTTTGAAATGACCCTCAAGATAAATATTTTGACCTTGGGAGGGACTTGCAATTTCCACACCTCCCTCCAACCAGTTGCTTGTGCATGAGGTGTCCATAGGTTTTCTTGAGAGCACAGTGCTCGGTAAGCACTTCTGACAGTGTAATCTCCTTTTGTGTCCGCTTCCCAGTACCAGGGGTCTGTAGTTCCGTACCAGCTAGGGATGATAGAGAATACTCTATTTCCCGTATCTAGATCGAACGTTGCCCTCACCTTCCTTTCATTCCACGCTCTGCATTCTGGTCTGAACAACTCGGAGACACGCATTTCTGCCGGAATGTCTTGACCCGCACTAGTTATCGCACCTCCTATCCATGGGGTCCTTATTACCGGACAATTCCCTGGGCCGATAGCCCTACGTACCTTCTCTCGAATGATTGATCGTCCCTCACAGATGCTTCTCCACATGTAACTCGGGGAACTCCCTACATGCGCTTCCAGGAACGAAGCTTGAGGAAAATACTTGACCTTAAGTAGTCTGCTTGGCATTGCTTGGGGGTTTGTGAGGATCCTCCAGGCTTGTTTTCCCAGGAGTGCTAGATTGAACTCCTTCAGATTGAGGAAGCCTATCCCTCCCAACTGTTTGCGCTTACACATGTCGCTCCATTTACGCCATAAGATTTCTCCCTTCCCGAGTTTCCCTTCCACCAGAATTTGTTGAACATCTTCCCTATATCATCAATTAACCTCTGGGGGAACAGGAAAACTTGCATAGAATATGTTGGGAGGGCATGTAGTATCGATTTAATCATTACTTCTCTCCCTGCAGCTGACAGAAATCTGGTACTCCAAGATATCATCCTCCTCATTATGCGCTCCTTTATGTAAGCAAGAGCCCGAGACTTGTTCCTCTCGACCATGTTAGGGAGGCCTAAGTAGGTGGATTATTAGGTTACATGTGAAATAATGTTCATCTTCTAATGGGACATGAGATGATAGATTTAAATAATAAAAAATTAGTCCTCAATTAAATTTCAATTTACCAAAATTACTGATTTTCGTCCAAATGAAGTTTAATATTATGCTTATATATTTTTAATCCATCTTAGTTTACATTACACTTAGTTTACACTACAAGATTATCAAAATTTTCATAATGAATTTTAAAATATTAATATAGTTACATAGGAAAAAAATACTAAGAATTGATAACATCCATATTAGACTGGCCGGCCTACAAATAAGATAGTTCAATATGAAATATAGATAAATATCTTGTGATGTTTTAAAATCGTATCTCATAGTTTAACTTACACAAATTATAATTGAGCCAATTCAAATGGTTAGATTTGTATTTAACATTCCTAATATCTATTATCTATACCCTACACTAAATGTGATTTTTCAATTTCTGAGTAGAAAGTCAAAGTTGTTTAAAGAAAGATTGCAGAAAATCACTATTAATTATATAGGGTTTCATGAGCTTGCCTAGCTATGGGCCTCTTCTACTTTATGTCTCTCTTATCTGTATCTTTTTTCTCTCTCATTTGTCCTTGTATTCTCCTTCTTTCGCTTAGCAAAAAAATATATATGTAACTCTTGGTAACTTAAAAATATATCAAATAAACTCCCCATTATCTTTCTTTTGTTAGCATCGTCGGAAAACCGTGTTATCAGTATTTTAATCTATTTGTCAACATCCGAAGGAAAAATCCTCATATACCAAGATTCGAGATCAGAACCTCACATATGTTAGTCTGAGCTCCTTACCATTTGCCCCAACTTTTTACTTTATTGTAATAATATATTAAATGATTTTAAACCTTTGAGTTTCTCCTAGTTATCTAGCAAGAACAAAACCCAAGCTACTCTATTTTGTGTTTATTGGTCTAAATTATGATTTTCAGGCATAATGTTTTGTGCTTATCGGTCTAAAATATACATATTTGATGCCTAGGTTCTTAATTATATGTATAGGTTTCGAATTTGGGGTTTGTAGATCGGCTAGTCTAGGAATAAATTTGTAAGTCTTTTTAGTTAGGGGCTACACATGAATACGTCAATTCTCAGCAGTGGTTTCTAATATCCTTTTTTGGTATATGGTTATAGATCTTGCAATTAGCATAATCAAATTAGTTAATTAAATATGGTAGAGACTAGAGAGTGACTGAAAGTAACCATGTCAATGAATAATCTTAATCATATAAGCACTAATTGTGATGTGGCCAAATGTGATTTTCATAATTGGGAATGATGTGATGATTTGATATTGTTTATTCTTATAACATATATGTTAAACATTATTCTTGTTTGTGAGTCATGGCTCGGTACCAATTTTTTTTTATTGATATTGTAGTAGCCATATTTTCTTCAATTAGTAAATGAGTTATTCTCCTTGTAAAGAAGGTTTATTATGAAGAACATTAACAAAAAATGAAGCATGCATTACACTGAAAAAAGAAGGGAAAGGAAAATTATATGGAAGATAAAGTTTCTACTAATGATTTTCTTATTACAAGATCAAATTTTTATTACACTATGCAGGCGTATTGGAAGAATATTCGCCATGAATCCACCGCGATTTGCGCCCAATAATCTGCCCAATAATCTGCCAATAAGGCGCGACGCCGCTAATCGCCGTCTCCGCCTGGCGAGTCGCCGGCGATTCGCAGTGAGTCGACTCGGCGAGTCATCAATAATTTGGTTTGGAGGGGTCTGGGTGTAATTTTAAGGATTTCTGGGGGCTTCCTGGTTTCAGTGCGTTAAAAGTCTCTGTATTTAATATTTCTTTATTTTACTATTTGTGGGTCTAATTTTTGAGGTTACCGGAGAAACAAAATGGGTATTCCAATTCAGTCAACTTCCATGCTTGTCTTTGTAGTGCATCAAAGTTAATTATTTGATTGATAACCCTCCTTTTCTCCGTCTAAATAACACTTTATTAATTAAGTAGGCGACTTAATTACTAAAAGTGGTGGGTCAGTCCAATCAAGGTGGAAGAGAGCTTACAGAGGCATCGTTATGCACCAAAGGTCCAAAATGAAATTAGTAACATATGTAGATACTTGTATAAAGCCTCACTTGAATAAGTCTACAATATTTTTTGAAAATTTTGGTACTGCTAGTTGTTCTGTCTATTTTTGTTTCAGTCTCCATTAGTGTATATGCGAAAAGACAGTTATGCCCCTAACACATACAACAATACTATGACTTCATTTGGTGAGATGATTTATCATTCAGACAACAGAAAAGGGGAGAGGACTAAACACAAGTGATTGGACTAAGGTGTACTCCAGTGAAGGTGAGGCGATGAAACATCTTGATGAACCCATATCAAAGATTCGCTTGAGAGACTTAGTTTGTGGCTGAGTGTTCATCGAAAGCGGGATGGGTCATGTAAGTTCGAATTTCTCCATTTTTAGACATAGGGTTCTAGAGCTTCGAAAATTAGGGTTCTTTGAAAAAGAAATTGATTTGTAGTTATGATTAATCATTTGACCACCTAGGATATCGATTACAAAATTAGGGTTTAAAAAATCCTAGTTAAACCCTAGGTTTTTAAAATTGTAAATTTTTTCTGTTTCGCATTTGTTTCTCTGTTTCAAAACTCTTTTCTAGTTTACACATTCGTTGTTGTGTTTTTGTTTTTTCTTACCTAAAAGGATGAATCCTGTTATATTTGTACCCCTACCCGTCAAGCTCTCATTGAGGGTTTTGAAATATACCATGTGGGTCACTTTGAAAAACCTAATATGGATTACCTTGGCAGTAGTGTAGAACCGTTTTTCGTTGATGGGGTTGACTGCTCAGTTGGGAAGTTCAAGGCTATGATGGGTATTCTAGGCTACAACCCAACGAGCACGATATCGTGGAGAGTGCCTTCTTTCCATTGTGGATATGGAATGAATGGGAGGTTAATGAACTGCTTGCACATAATTCTATTGATGAGGTTTACTCGTTATACATTGTGGATGGATTGAGACCAATATAAATGATTAGTCATAAGGGTACTATTCTTGTTCCACGTGAAAGAAAATAGTGGAAACCAATGGTGGGCTATAGGAGGTCAAGACCGCGACTTGAAGACGTAGAAGATTTACGTCAAGCCAAGTACAACATGGAGGAAATGTTGAAGGAAGGTTCATGGTTTAAAGTGGTTGAGGTTATTCCAAGTAATGATAGGTTGTTGATGATGTTGGAGAGAATAACGGAGCAGAAGCTGAAATAATGGAGGCAGAAACAGGTGAGGCAGAAACTCCTGACGTAGAAACAACCGAGGATCAACACGATGAAATTGAAGATAATTTCTCAGAAGATCCTAATTTTCAGACGACATATTGTGATTATTGTATAGATGATCGAGAGTTTTCATCATAATCTGATAAAGAAACAGTGGATGAGGTCCCAAATTGATTCAATTAGGTTCAAATTAAGAATTAAAACCAAATCAAAATTAATGAACACATAATTTGTTTTGTACAGTGTCATTGACATTGCCATTTTTAATTTTAATATGTATTTATACTAATTCAACTTTTTCAATGCAATAAATTTTGAGTCATATGATTGGTAACAAATCTAAGGTAGTATATATATATACACCTTTGGTGATCATGAATTGAGTTAAAAACTAACCATATGAATACTATATTTCTTAAGAGAAACATGATTATATTATATAATGTATGACTCAAAGCATTTGGTTGGCTAAAGGGCCAATCTATATGCATAACATGGTGAGAAAAATATGTGATGATGGTAGGGGGTGTTGGGATTGACTAATGCCTCTGATATTCACAAGTTCTACAAAATTACTATATTTTTTTCTCAATTTATTTATTCTAATTCAATTCTTTTCTTCTCTAGACAAAATGGGGTCTTGAAGGTTTACTCTAAACACTCTCATTATCACCCAAAACAAAAACACACACCATCAAGTGTCCATCTGTGGATTTATAGAACAGTGTGTGTGTGTGTGTTTGTGCTCTTCCTTTTCAACAACTCCTACTACTTCACTTAAGTTTCCTTTGAAAGTCCCATATCTTTACACTTGCCTTTTGGTGGGTTTGTGTGTGACTTACCAAAATTGCTTTTATTAACATTTTTTCCAAATATTTTCTTCATGAAAGCACCTTTTGATTTGTTGTAGGTGGGTTGTGACTGTGAATGTGAGCTGTTTAGAAATGGTAAGGTCATATGGGGTCTATCACCACTAGTCTGAATTTTATGAATGATTTTATCATTAAAATAAAAAAAAGTAAGTAATTTAGTATTTAAATCAATTCATTTAAAATATTTTATATTCTATTTTATGCCTATTTCATTCCAATTTAAAATTGAAACAGAAAACCAATTTAATACTTCTAGTTATTTTGAAAATCTAAATATGACAAAAGTACACAAGATTCAAAATTTTCATCAAACTTAACTTGTGTTCTTTTTAAGAGGAAACTTAAACATGTTAATAAAGCATCAAATCTCATATGAGATAGATAGTGCATGTCTTGAAACCTAAGCCAACATAATGAACTGGTTTTTTGTGATATCTGAGACATCTTTTTTTATTTTCTGCATATTGATCCCTCAAATACCAATTTTCATACACAAAAATGATCCATATAATACATGAGTTGGTTCTATCATGCCATCGAGATTAAAGCTGCACCATAATTTTATTTTTACAATTATGCAGCTTCCGCTACATTTTTGTAACCAAATAAACCAGACATATTTCAATATTACAGATGGTGAAGGGAAAAAATATCAATCTCGTCGTTTTTGTTTCCTTGACGGGTAATTTTGTCGGGTCCTGCATGGCTCCGGTTGAGATCAAACTAGTCGATCTCTTCCTCAGCCTCAGCTTGTGTCAGCTGTTTTCTATTTCGCTATGTTTACATACTGATAGAAGCAATTACAAAAAAAATTGTTCTAGTTCACTTTGGGACACAATCTGAAAGTAAAACATATTAATATTTTCTCAGAGCTGTTAGCCACAGAACATTCCAAGAATTAACAGCAACTATGAAACAATGAACAACAAAGAGCTAATTATCTGGCCACCCTTTAGAATAAATCCTAAAAAATGTATGCTTTTGAGCTGGGAGTCTCTAATAATTGAGCAATCCGCCGGACAACTCATACTGGACCAGCCTTTGAATCTTGGCGATTAAGAATACAACTAATAAAGTAAGTATGTACGTCCTGCCACTAAATTGTACAGCTTTTGAGCCTAAGCATCATTCGTATTCTATCTTGAAATTGTAGATAGTCACATTCATATTCTATTTTGAAAAGGATGGATTTGTCCCAGTTCCCACCTTCCCCGGGCAACTATCTCATCCATTCCATACACACATTTCGAATATGGCAACCCTACATTTAGCACATACCATCCACACCCCTGACTAAATCACAACCCTCCCCATCAATTATTCTTAGCCGTCTATTATGAAACCCACAAGTGAGAAAAGAACTTTGTAAATGCACAATATATACGCCAAGGCATTTTTATTTGCATATTTGACCGAGGACATTTGCATTGTACTTTGGATGTGTAGTAGCTCATGCTATAGGCATCGACACTTGATAATATCATGACAATACAGTAGAATAAAAGGCGTGTGGGCAGCAAGCCACATGTACAGCACGCCGTGAAATGGGAACCATAACTGACCTCTTAACTAGGCGGCTCCTTCCTAGCACGAACATGTATCAATCTACTCATTGAGAAGATATCTTGAAAGTGAATGACTTGTTGATCCACGCCTTCCATCCGCTTCCCTTGTGAGATATAATCTGCGAACTGTTATTCGCTGTGTTAGGCTGCATCTGCTTCTTGCACAGCATAAAGGTCCTTCCCCCGCCAGATCCTATCGGTTCCCTCGGATTCAAGGCTACAACAAAACACAAACAAAATGAACATGCCAATACAAACTAAGCCGCAACAACAAGACTGCAAACTAAACCAACAACAATCAAATTCGGCATTGACATTATAAAATGTAGAATATCAAACTCACAACCAAGAACCAAATCCAAGATTTGGGCTCGACTATGCTATGATGCAGCAAGACAACACCAAACTATGCATCAGCATCCAAATATAATTATGCATCAACATCTAAACATGACAGCATTACCAGAATTGAAAACCGAAGTCATAACAACCAAATAAGATCATATATATTATGTATACATTCATAGTCACACATATAGATATGTATATCGAACATTGAGGAATGGGAATTCAAGAATACCATCTGATCCTGCATTTGCATAGTAGAGCAGACAATTCTTGGGCTCGGTACCAAGAACAGGAAGCCGGCCCTCGCGAGCATAGGATTTCAAGGCAGTGTCGATAACCCCAGACACGAGATCATCCTCACTGACCACAAACCTCAAAGGACCTGCACTCCCAAGAACATTGACAGTGATCAAGAACTTCTTGCACTTCACATTCCTACTGTCATTGCCTTTCCCTTTCTGCTTCTGCAGAGACATTTTATCAGCAACATTCATCCTCACAATTTCTCAAATACCCAGATGGAATCTAGCTCCAAGCTCTGTCTTTTTCCTCTGGTTCCTCAAAACCCAAATAAAAATGAAGCTCCTTTTTCCCCAATCTCAAATACCCAAATCAAAATGAACCTCCTTTATTGATTTTCCGGCTGTTTCTCAAATACCCAGAAACGGAAACGAGGTGATCGGAGCCGGAGGGTTTATGGGTCGAGGCCGAGGCCGAGGCAGCGGAAGCGCCAGGATCGTCTGGAGGAGGAGGGCGGCGCGTGGAGGGGACGCGCTAGGGTCCTCCGATTCCCAGAGGGAATGGAGAGAAGGAGCATTAAAGAAGATGCCACCACCATTCAAGACTCCAATGGCCTCAATAAGAAGATGAATTCCAATGGAAATTAAATAGAATAAAATAAAATAAATAAATACATAGAGACAGAATTTGGGGAAAATAATTAGTGCTTGGGAACGACGAACGAAGAATATCAACTGAATAAAGGCAAAGAAACCCACAAGAAAGCCTTACCCAAAAATAGAGCTTGTTGGATGGTTCTGTATTTTATTATTAATAAATCAATTAAATTTAAATGAAAACAATTAATTACCTTTTGCTGATAAAAAAGTTAAAATTAATTACCTGGTGGGAAATGGAAAAAATTAGCTTCAAGTTTCAGGTTGAAATAAATTAAACATGTGGTTGTTAAGTTTTGTATTGTCCTTAATATTTCCTCACTCACTGTGTTGAACTTTTCTCTGTAAGAAAGAGACACACCAAGAAGAGACCACCTTAGTTGAGGTGGTGATGAGCTATCTTCTATGGCTAATGGGTGGTTTTTGCAGCTTCATTGTTTGTAGATGTTGATTGAGTGACAAATCATTTATCTGAACTTTTGTTGTTACTTGCAACCGAAAGCTCAGTTAATCTTTGAAGATTGAGTCTGTCACTGGTTAGGTGGCATGAGAAGTGCAGCTTCTGATTTCCAAATCATACAGCAAACACATCATTATTTACACTCTTGCCACTTCATGAAAATGATGCTTTTCATGCCATCATCGTAGATTGCATATACATGTCAAAATTTTAAAACACGTCACTACATAGTAGTAATAATAATATAATCAAAACATGTCACTTGTATAGCAATAATATAATCAAATACACAATGATGTGATCCCGTCAATGACGAGTTTGAGCAGTCAAACCAGGCATCTGAAGAAACAAGGGATTGTGATATCACACATGAGGAAAGAACGTGATTTTTTTTCTCCAGGCCGTTAAAGTTGTGAATCGATGTTGCGTGAATAATTTATGAAGCTAGTCATGTGTCAAAATTCAAATATATTTACAATGCGCCGGAACGAAAGTAAGTCATCTAACGTATGCATAAACACTTTATCAAAAACAATCAAACACAATACATTGCATTGAAATGAGTGGTTGAGAGCAAGCAGTAGTTGTGATCTACTTCTATTAGAGTATAAGACACTACAATCAACCAAGAATATATTATGTATACCTAAGATTAATACAGAAATGTTTTTGAGAGGTTGTGTTTCTCTGCATAAACTTACAGCTAAGAATAAGATGCTAATTCTTATGCCAAAAGCCTGAAAAGAAGCTGATGGAGCGGAGTAGAGTAGGTACATTACCATACGTATCAGGTGTCAGCAGCAACATTTGTCGACCATCACAAGAATGCACCGATTCAAGTATCTTGTTTCATATCAAATAGATTATACAACTCTTGGACACATATAATCATGTCGAACACTATGTTTGGACACATGTAATTATGCATGACTATGACACATTATTCTACGCGTACACTACGCTTGAGCTTGATGCATGCATCCATACATTATTCTTGGACACATGCCCGCTCAATAGCAAGACCAATAACGCAAATGCTTTACGCCCACCAAAAATGAGTCTAAATTTCTTGATAATTTATGCCCAATCTTTTTAAAAGACCCCAAAATAACTATTTTGGAAACATCTTACAGGCCCATGGTCACTCTCTCCTGAGGATGGAGATGCTCTATATATATGGGCCGGAACATCTTTCAGCCCATGGGCTCTCATATTTAAATGGGCTTGCATGCACAACAAAATACTCTTGTGAAACTAATTCATTGTACGTGGGATGCACTACTACTTAAAATGATTTTATTTTGTTTCATAAAATAAATAGTAAAGCATTATTTATGTCAATTCGATTTGAAAACTAGAATTGATTAATCACAATCTTTGGGTAGACAACGAACCAATCATAGAAGTTTATATTATGTTTCTTATAGAATCTCAACAAAAGATGATTTGGGACGATTTGGTTGGTTTGGTGGATGTTTCTTAGTTAGCACATATGTATTATATAGGAAATGAAAGGGTGAACCATGATAATTAGTGATATGTTGATGTTAAGATATTGTAAAATATGTATGTATAGGTATTAAATCCTGAAACTTATTGTATGGAGATTTGTCTTAATAAAGATTGTGTTGGTGTTTTAAAAATGCTTTGTACAATGCCTAAAACTGCGATTACAAAAATCGCTAGACGCCAGTCAGTTGGACAAGGGCCTCCAAAGACCTAAGCGGGAGCCTAGGCGAGGACTAAGCGGGGAATAGGCAAAGTTCTA
>JAYMTQ010003407.1:0-10293 GCA_036897385.1 Geranium incanum
TTATTTATCTTTTTTTAAATAAAATTCGTCTTTTTTCAAAAAAAAAAAAAAAAAAGTCAAATGTAAATTAGGTGTAATTAAATGATTAGAAGAAAAGTAAAGTTAGGGTGTGAATTTTTTTTGTTAGGTGTTTATTGGTGCAATATTTTCTCTAAATTAAATATCCATTTTCCTGCTATGTCTGTACTGGCTGCAGTAGTTAATAAAATCAACGCCCAACACAGTCCTCTCTCTCGCACTGCCAAATCTTGATTTCGATCTCTGTGACTTCTGCGACTGCTTCCCAATCGATCCCCGCCGTCTCGCTCTTCTTCACCGTCGCTTCTCCGATCTCCGACTCCACCATATCAGGTCTCTTCGATCTGTATATACCTTCCTTATCTTCAAGATCTGCTTCTTGTGCATTGTCGGTTCTGTTTCTATTACCTCTGCTTTGGGTTTCAATTCCGATCAATTTTTGTTTATTCAGTAACTATACTCCCTGCTACATCTTTCGTTTGTCTGCAACTTCGATTTCATCAAGGTTTATCCGATTTGTATTTTGTTACTAATTTGCTGTGCACATAACAGGTCGGTGTGTAATCTCCATTACATTACATTACCCACATTTTGGGTTCATCATTGGAGCTTTACACAGCTACATTCTCTATCTGTTTCGATGTATAGTCGCTACCAGTGACATTTTCATGTCCTGAGCTTTAGTGGGTTATTAGGGATCTGCTGAATGTTGGTTTAATTTTGAGCTGAAACAATGTCTTCGATCCGGATCGATCCCGCCAAGCAATACTATGCCACGAGTAGTCTTGTAATTGGGTATGCTCTATGTTCTAGCTTGCTTGCTGTGATTAACAAGTTTGCTATCACCCAATTCAACTACCCTGGCCTGTTAACTGCTTTGCAATACCTCACTTCTGCTTTGGGTGTTTGGGTATTGGGAAAATTAGGTTTTTTGCATCATGATGCATTCACTTATGAGACTGCCAAGAAATTCTTACCTGCTGCATTTGTTTTCTATCTTGCCATCTTCACCAACACCAATCTCCTCCGTCATGCCAATGTGGATACCTTCATAGTATTCAGATCCTTGACACCCCTATTGGTTGCTTTGGCTGATACCGCGTTTAGAAAACAGCCATGCCCTTCGAAACTCACCTTTGCGGCTCTGGTGGTCATTTTGGGCGGTGCTGTTGGATATGTTGCCACTGATTCGGCTTTCACTTTGACTGCTTACTCTTGGGCATTTGCTTATTTGGTGACAATCACTACCGAGATGGTTTATATCAAGCATATGGTCACAAACCTTGGATTGAACACGTGGGGTTTTGTGTTTTACAATAATTTGCTATCTTTGATGATGGCGCCGGTGTTTTGGTTTCTCACTGGGGAGTATGCTGAGGTGTTTGCTGCTTTGAGTGCTAATGCGGGGAATTTGTTTGAAATGAATGCATTTTTAGCTGTATCTTTGTCATGTGTGTTTGGCTTGCTCATAAGTTTCTTCGGGTTTGCTGCAAGGAAAGCAATCTCAGCTACAGCATTTACCGTTACTGGTGTTGTCAACAAGTTCCTTACGGTTGTCATCAATGTCTTGATATGGGATAAGCACGCTAGTCCTTTTGGCCTTATTTGCCTCCTCGTTACTATTGCTGGTGGTGTTCTTTATCAGCAATCAGTTACTGGAGCTTCAATTGCACCTGCACAGCGTGAATCTGCACTGTCTAAGCAGAGCGATGCTGAGAATGATGATGACGGATTTGGTGATGACAACGATGGAAAAGGTGTATCTGGTAAACTTGTTTCTGTCTGAGATTTGTTTTCTTTTCGTTTAATTTGATATGCAACATTAGTATTTATATAAGAATTTATGTGCTCCATTTATGGAATCATATCAGAAATATTGTAAAAGGAATTGAACTTCAAGTCACAGGTTGGTTTTGCCTGTTCCATATTTGATAATGTTAATGTTTTAGTTGTTTGGTGGCAAATATGCTTTTGCTTTGTTAGCAGTGCTAGTTTGAAATAATATGCTCATTTATAGTACTCTTTAATTTTGATTTCTATTTGTTTGCCTTGTTATGAGCATAAAATACAAAAAATCTTTGTATTTTCAGTTGAAATGAGGGAACTCAAACATTGTTTATGGAGATCTATGTGAGGAAATACTGCAAATGAACCATGTGTATGTTTTGTTTATAGAGAATTAAGTAGCAAAACATCCCTAAACAATGTTAATATAGCATCGACATTCAGTTTTCCATAACTGACAATTCTAGTGGTCGGATGTATATTTTTCTTTTTTAAAATTATATTAAATAAAGTAGTATACAAATAAAATCATGAAAGGAAAATATTGATTTTTTTACAAGCAACTTGAAGCTAAATATTGTTTAATGTATTTTATTAGTTTTAGAGTTCTGATTAAAAGGAAATACTAATTTAATCTTTTTAATCAATCATTAAAATAGAGTTTGGGTTGGAGATTTCCAATTCTTAAGTAAGGAAGATTTAAAAATTAATTAGCATTGAGGATAATAAACTTCATAAAACACCAGGAAAGAGACAATGACCTTAGTTGTGAGATTGACTTAGAGACAATAATACAGCAATCCACCATGTGAGATTGATACCTTAGTTTAGTTTGCATCACCAGAAATCTCTACAAGAACAAGAACCATCCTTAAAATGGTGAAACCTATTCCTATCCCGCACGATTATTTCCCTATCGTAGACTCTGGAGATGATCTTTGTTGCATTGTGGCAATCATTACACACACGAAGGTTCTTCACAACCCGAATAGGTACTCCAGGACGCGTGCTCAGGAGTCCAAATGCAATTGCCAGTTTTTCACTGTGTAGACTCAGTTCAGTCTCTTTTTCTTCTTCCTCAACCTCAAGCAACACTTCTGACTTGTTAGGAACATACCCAGCTTCCTTTATCCTGCTCATCATGTCATCCAGCATTCGGTAGATCTCTGAGGATCGTTCGTGCAACGAATCTCCCTTCACAAATTCGTGAACTGCACCTCCCACCTCTATCAGGCTGCATCCTGGGGTTTTTTCCAGTTTCCTTTCTGCCATGAGTTGTCGGATTCTTTTAGCATCCTCCCATTTCTTCTGGGAGCTGTATATGTTTGATAGAAGCACGTACGCTCCAGGATTGTCGGGTTCAATCTCTAGGAGTCGTTGAGCGACTCTTTCTGCAACCTCGAGGTTTCCATGGATTCTGCAGGCGCCGAGGAGCGCTCCCAGGACACAACGGTCTGGTTTCATTGGCATCGTTTGTATCATCTCTTCAGCTTCAGCTATGCGACCTGCACGCCCTAACATGTCTACAATGCCACCAAAGTGCTCCAAGCTTGGCCTAATGCCATATTTGCTATACATGGATTCAAAATGGGAAATTCCTTCATCAACCAACTCGGCATGGCTGCAGGCAGCTAAAATCCCTACAAAAGTTATTGCATCTGGCCTCACGCCGGAGATTTCCATCTCATGAAAACACTTCAAAGCCTTCTCTCCCTGTCCCGACATTGCCAAACCAGTGATCAGCGCAGTCCAAGTCATGACATCCTTCTCCCATAGTTTGCGAAACACTTTCTCTGCAATTTCTATGCTCCCACACTTGCAATACATGTCCACCAGAGCTGTTGCCAATGGAACATCCATTTCAATCCTCTCCTTGTCAATGTAGAGATGCAGCCATTTTCCAAGCTCAAGAGCACCCAGACGGGTGCAAGCTAGAAGCAAACCGGCCATTGTCACTTTATCCCCTTTCATGCCTTCAAGTTGCATCTCGCGGAAGAGTTGCAGAGCTCCCTCGTAATCTCCATCCTCAACGTGCCCGTTGATCATGACATTCCATCCGACCAAGTTCTTGTAGGGCAGCTTCTCGAATAACTTCTTCGCGATCGAGAGTGAACCACATTTGCTGTAAGCATCGACAAGAGTTGTGCTGAGGATTTCATGAGCACCAAATCCATTATCGTCAATCAACCTGTGAGCCCTTCTGGTCGTATTCAGATCCCTCAACTTGGCAGAAGCAGTCAAGACATTGATCAGGGTGACCTCATTAGGCTTCACATTGTCACTTTCCATCCTCCCAAACAGCTTGATTGCCTTACCAGACTGACCGGATTGAGTATAAGCCCCAATCATGGTCGCCCAAGAAACCACAGTTCTCTCAGGCATTTTGTCGAACACCTTCTGTGCAGAAACCAAGCACCCACATTTGGAATACATGTTCATCATTGTGTTCTGGACATACGAATCCGAAACAAACCCAAACTTCACAGAGTGACAATGGATCTGTTTTCCCTCCAGCAAATCCTTACACGCCATGAACAGAGAAGGGAAGGTGAATCGATCAGGAACCAGACCTTGGACAATGAGTTCCTGATAAAACAGAATGGCCTCGCGGAACAATTTCTTATTGGTGTAGCCTCGAAGAATGGAATTGAAAGCGTAGGAAGAGGGATTGAGGATCTGGTTGAAGACGGACCGAGCGTAGTCGAGGGTCGGAGGTCCGTCGAGCGCAGAGAAGGCGACGATGTTGGAGGAGGTGAAGGGGTCGAAGAAGAGGCCGGTCCTGAGCATATGGGCGTGGACCTGCTTGAGCTCGGACATGGAGGAGCACTTGCCGAGCAACGCCAGACATGGGTGTGGTGGTGGCTTCGTCTGGATACTGGCGGAGATTCCGGTGGTGGAAGCGGCGGCGCTCTTCGGGAAGTGATTGTCAGGAGGAGGAGGACAAGATAAGGAGGCTCTGTAGCTGTGGACTGATAACGTTACACCCGCCATTGCTTTCTCTGCTCAATTCTTTTTTGTTCCTTTCAAAAACACTAATTCATTTTCGTAAATTACACAAGTCGCTATGAGCTTTGTAAAATTAACGGTTCGTGCCCTAATGCGCGTGCTAGGTTCCAATGCAAGTAGGGATACAAAAAAAACTCAACCAAACTTAAAAGAATTAGACTGATCTAGGTTTAGTTTAAAATTCAATAAAACTCTATCAGTTTGATTTCAGTTTATAAAATGAGAACTGATAAAAAATTGAATTGAATCGAATATCGATCAACTTGGACATGTGGTTCATTTTAAATCATCAATCCATATTAATTGGGTCTAAAAATATTGTGCCAACAAAAAATAAGTCAAAATCAACCCAGAAAGGTTAAAATTTCATAAAAATCGGTTCAAAGAAAACCTAACTAAAAATCGATAAGTTAAATAATATATCAAAACAGTTTAAAGTATGAGAATTTTATGAAATTCTATTCATAAAAATTGAAATGAATAAAAACCGACATATTTAAAATCGAACTGAATTCCATCAGTTCGGTTTTGATTTTTGTTTTCTTAAAATCGACGCGAGCTAAATAAAAGTGACTATAAGTTTTAGCAATCTTTTATCTTTATGTGCAAATTTGTTAATGTTTATGTTATATTTATTTTCTTGAAACTTGTTTCAAGTTTTGCATGATCATTACGATCTTGTTTCATTTTCGAAATTCGAGTTGCATTGATATATTTCATGAAATATGTTTCATCAAACAGGTTGTCACAATCTACTGTTGTAGCTCCTGTCTTAATGGTGGTTGACTTTGATTCTGATGACAACCAACCAATCAGTACAATGATGAAGAAGAGGAAAACAATGGACAATAAAGATGTTGGTAGATGTGTTCAAGTCTCTTCAAGAATTTCACAAGAGGAAGATGCGGGGCTTAAGTCATCAAGCAGTAGTTACAACTTACAATAGCCCTAAGAGAAAACATGCGAGAATTAAAATCCTGACCAAAACTTGTACCAATAAGGAGCTGGTTGATAAGGATGTCGATAAGCATGATCGGGCTCCAAGCTTGCCAGAGTCAAGAAAAGAAAGTTGCCTCAAATCCTATCTCGAAGAAGGCAAGATCAAAGGCACTTCATGGTAGTCGAAAGATTGCAACTAAAAAGAATGAGTAATCCTGACCAATTTACAAACTTATAGACACGCGGTCCTCCCCGAAAGGTCTTTTCTATTCCATGAAAGAATTTAGCGTGAAGTAGAGGAACAACGTTGAAGGTTTGGTGGGATTTTAGAACTTGGCATCAGTCGTTCTCAAGGTGCTCTTGGGTACTGGCTTATCGACAATTTCAATCCAATCTCCAAATAACTTGTGCTAGATAGTGGCAAAGAATGATTGTCACTTTGTACGACATCATATCATCCAAAGCACCATCACTCTCTGCTCTGTCTGCTCTGATGATCATATTGCGAAATTTTCACTGAGGTATAACTTCACAGACTGTTCGGTTTATCAGTTTGCAAACTCAATTTTGGTTGTTGCCACCATCTTAAGTTTGAGGGGGCGTGTTAACATAAGCTCAATGAGCTTTGAGTTCTTCACCAAACCCTAACGTATTTGTTTTATATATATCTTATTCATGTAACGATTGATAATCAGATAATATACATTTCGTTCACATAATCAGTATTATATGTAAAAATTCAACCACATATAATCATAAAAATAATATTATAACAAGTGATCATTGGTTAGAAATTTCTCAACCAAAAATCGGATAATGACTCATGCACACTCCTGAGGTGATGGTGTATGTCAGCTAAAAGAGGGTACTATGCACACGAAGGTGTGGCCCACATATTAAGAAGCAACCTTGCATTTTGATCATATAACTGAGTAGTAGTTTCCTAGAGCCCTAGTCCCAACTCCCAAGTCGTTTTAGTGTTCATCTCCCGTTCAAAAATAAGTTCGTCTTAGACTTATTAGGATTGCAACAATTCTCAAATTTATCAAAATTTGATATTCTCGATTCAATTTAAATACAGTCGGGATTACATATGTCATCTAAATGCTTTCATGTTTTCATTTTGCACAGAGACAAATTGTCATGTATTCTAGTAGATCTAATATTTTTGGTCTGATCGAAATGGAACGGATCATAAAACATACTCCAAACTCGTTTAGTTGTTATTCCTATATATTATATTGTTTTAAATGTAAATATATTTATTACATGAGGTTCTCATCGTCATCAGGAATGGCATGGCATAGCAGTGTGGCGGGTTTTTAATGAGTTTTGTTATTTGGTCCCTTTGTTGGATCTAAGATAGCAAGACTCTTTCGGTTCCAATATTGTTGGATTAAAAATTCTATTTGGGCACACATTATTAAAGCTATCATATTGATACAATTAAGTGAAATAATTAATTCAATGTGAATCTTAGGTATAACAGTTATTATGAAATTAAAGTGAAGAAACCATACGTAATTTATAATTATGAGGGGTTGAATTATAAATTACACAAATTGATAACTGAAATAAGTTATTAAAATCTATGGTCTCTAAGAATCGGCGTAGATCCATTATTATGCCCCATCAGAGAAAAAGAAAAATACACAAAACAAATAGTGAGTTCTTAGAATTATTCACATCCCTTTCTGAGTAACTTCGATCTCCATCAATTGCTCCAAATTGTATTTCTAATATATTATTTAATAATCACTTCATATTTAGTAAATGATCTTAGTAACATGATATATTCATGAATCTAAGTATTACTTTGTTATTTAATAAATATTAGAAGAGGTATTAGAAGTATGTTTGTTGAATTAATTGTGGATTTGGTTAGAAGTCGTAGTTATTTATATATATGTTTTTAAACTGGGATATCAACAAATATTTATTGGATTTGTTCAAATTCAAATTTATTTTTGAATTTGATATTGCTTTGGGGTGTGAATTCATAGTTGGAGAATCACTTTTTATTTTTATTTTATGAAAGCGTTCAGTTTTATGGTCTAAAAATTGAAATTATTATTTTCTCTTCCCACTACTTATCTTGTTGGTTATGTTGTGAGCTAATTATTATTGATGGGCAAGTTTATGTCATTTTATTCTTGGGGTGATATAATACATTTACATGGCCTTGGATTTGGATTTGTTTTGTTATGGGCTTCAACATGTATGAACTTTATATACATAATGCATTCATTCATTTTGTTTGAGATTGTTTTTCTTACACCTATTTGGGCCACACACGCGCTCACACCGTCCACCGCAAGTCCCTCTACAACCACCTATGCATTGAGTGCATGCTCAAGAACCACCCCAGCGACCAAGCTCTCGAGATCTGGCGATTTGTGATGTTTCGGTCCAGGTCTGAAAATTATGTGGTTATTTTCTTGTTCATCAACAATGGAGGAGGTGGTGTATACGGTTATGGAAGAGGCCAAAGTTGATCGACGAGATGAGAAGGTTGGAGAGTGCGTCATTGATGATTGAGGGGTGTACTTGGCTTCACTTCCTAGGCCCAAATTTAATTGAAAACTGGTTCCGGTTTAATCGGAAAACTAACCAAAATTTTGATTAACCAATTTTCTAGTTTGATGGAATTATTGGTCTGGGTTAGGTTCTCGTATTTGGCAACCAAAACCTATCTCTTCGGTTTCCGGTTTGGTGTCTTTTTTTAGTTAAGTAGTTTAGAGTACCCCTAAGTTATTAATATGTTTTTTACTTTGGCTTTGATTTTTTTAAATAGTCAAATCATGCTATATGTATTGTTAATGATATCTTACGGAAACAATTAAATTCAAGTTTTGACGTGGATGATATTTTATAAATAATTAAAACATAATGTCAACAAAGACAATTGCGGGTTTTAATTTTTTTTTTACCGTACATGACATTCTTGTGAAAATTTAAAAGACAATGGAGGGTATTTTAGTCTTTTATGAAAATTTAACTCCGACATGAACATAATGAAAAAATGGCAATTCGGTTGAGTGGAAACGCCAATTTTAAACTTGGGTTTATCAATGTTAGAAAGCGTATCTTTTAGGTGTATCAAAGTGTTTTTTATCTCTTTTCTATTCAATGTTATCAGTTTTGTGCAATCTTATTTATTGATTTGTTGTTCTCGATGTCTGAATTACATTAATAAAGAGTCTTTTATGTACGTTCACACTTAAACGAATCAAAGTCTCCAAATCTTAAACTTCTCGTTCATGAAGGTATACATTTTGTTGACCCATTTCATAATCTTCCATACACTCCTTCATGTATTCGACCTGTAAAAAACACATCCTTGTATGATAACACTTACCTGAAAAATTGAAATCTCTTATTTTAACGCAACAAAAATGATAAACCTTACCAGCCCTCTCTTGTTAACCAAGGACAAAGTTCGCTTGACTTGTCCAATCCATTTTCACTACAACCAATAAAATAGCTTTGTCGGTTACCTCGACAAAACATACTTACCATCGTTTTGCATTGCTTATCAATGTCTCACGCCCAAGTAAAACTCCAAGAGGGACAATGCTCGGCTTCAACAAAAACGCGAACCCGTCATCATCACCACCTCCACCTACTATCCTAACATTATATGTATCTGGATTATAACACATAATTTGTTTTTCGCTTAACACAATAACCTCCCCATCCCCTAAATTTGCGATGGGTTACTAGTGCTGCCAGTAATGTGTCAAGTGCTTTTACCTATATTTTTTTTTACAAATCACTACATTTACTTAAGGACATGACGAGCCAGAATATCTCCACCCGTGACTTCTTCCACGATCTCTCATTACCATACTCCCTCATAACCCAAACCTCGACAGAACGACAGAGTCTTGAACAGAAAGTGTTTTGTATAAATACCCACCAAGCACATCCAACCCTGAAATGTCACCTTGCCCCATAGTTTTGGTCCATACATGGGGTGACTTCATTTTAACAAACTTGTCACGGTCAAAATAAAAAAATTAGTATCTCACCAGAATTATGCAAATACCAGTGTAAACAACCCCTGTGATAAATACCGTTAGAAGGTAATAAACAGTGTTAGGACAGTTGCCAATACTTTTTCAAGCATTTTCCTCACCGAAAATATAAACATGTATACTTCCTAACCCATTGAATGAACGATTAACATTCCCACATTATAATTGGGTTTGGATATAAGTCATAAATGAGAGAGATTCAAAACAATAAGATGTGATTTTAATGTTCTCTTGTATATACAGAAATAAAGTCTCGAACAATATAAGAAATGATGATTGCACTGCATGAATTATGGTGTCAATTTGCCATGTAACGTTGTCCACCAAGATAGTACTTGTATATTAGTCATAATATCATCTTTTCCCTCTCTCTCTCCCTCTCTCTCTCTCTCTATATATATATAGGTGGAGGCCTTATGGTTGTAAGCAATATTAGAGAGAGGTGTATACAAAACAGGAATTTTTATTGATGCGGAAGGAAAGGTGTGTACAAAAGTGAAAACAAACT